>JAHLKH010000146.1:0-69614 GCA_025526915.1 Entophlyctis helioformis | reverse complement strand
GCGTCGAGTGCCGTCGTGGTGATGGTGTGCACAGACACACGAGGGAGTGGCGTCGGGCGAGGGGCGTGAGCGCACACGGGCAATCCACGGCGGTTGTGCACGTCAGAGGCGTGGTGATGCGTGCCGTGCGCATGACGAGTGGTGGATGGATGCACAGGCAGCGTGGATGAGCACACAGTGGCGCATCACCTGCACCATCTGCATGCCGCCCGCATGCCGCCACTCACCTTGATCTCGAGCAGGCCGTTCTCGCACTTGGCCTGGATGTTGTCTGGCTTGACTCCCGACGGCAGCTGCACAATCTTGCGGAACCTGCAGGGCGTGCCAGCGATTGCCGCATCACCAGTGGTCCACGGAGGTTAGATCCAGAGCGTGCTGCTGCTGCCACCGTTGCCTTCGCATGGCAGCCACGTCCAAGACAACCACGTCCAAGGCAGCCGCCACCGATCCACTCACCGGCCAATCTTGCGCTCACGCACACGGCAGGTGGCACTCTCGAATCCCTCTGGCCCCTTGTGCGAGCCGCTGATGACCAGCTCGTTCTTGATCATGTCGACATTGACCTCCTCCTTGCTGACGCCGGGCAGGTCGACATGCACCACAATCTCGTTGTCCGTCTCGAGATGTCGGTCGCTGGTCGCCACACCGTCTGGCCCTCGGCCGTCGTCATGACGCGAGGCTCGACGTGGCGCGAAATGCCGACCGCTGGAAACACCGTGGCTGGTTGCTGCTGCTGTTGCTGAAGAGGTTGCTGGAAGGGCTGGAACACGTCCGTCGTGTCAAAGGGAAAGTCGAACACGGACGAGAGCGGGAAGCGAGAGGTCGAAAACATGCTGCTGGTGACGGTGCTTGCTGCTGCTGCTGTTATTGTTGCTGTGGTCAACGGTGCCTTGCTCGGCGGCCAACCTTCCGACCCCCGAAGTGTGTCGGTGGACGCGCGGTGATTCAATGCAGACGCGCTCACAATGGCTCAAGACACGCGCTGACGTCACCTTCGCGCTGGTGCGGCTCGACACCCCCTCGTTCCCTCAATGCTTCATGAATTCACAGATTCCTCTTCCCGCATAACCTGGTATCTTTGTGCTTCCCCCAACACTCTACCCCGAAAACTTCCAAAACTGCCACAATGAGCGACCCGTATGCCGCCTGGATGGAGTTTCGCGCCAACTTTCTGCAGGCCAACAAGGTCGCGACCACCGTGTCATTTATCTGCACGGTCTGCATTGCCCTCTCGTCCCGCCACCTCTATGCCAAGACGATTATCAGCAAGCTGCCGCTCGCCGCCTGTTTCTGCTGGTTCCTCGCCTCCCTCCTGTTTGGCCTGAAGATTTACTCGAATGGCGCTGTTATTGGGCTCTACTTTTGTGGACCCGTCTCGTGGCTGTTTGACTTTATCACTCGCTGCCTTATCCTGTGGTTCACGTACTACCGCACCGTTGCCGTTTGGCCTCGTTTCCCGCCCCTCAAGTACCTGACGATTGCCATCCAGCTCCTGTACCTCGCGTCGTTTGGCTACGTCCTGTACTGCTCGGCCCCCAACGGTCCTGTCGCGATTAATTCTCCCCAATACAACCAGGCAGCCTCGCTCTACAGCACCTGCGACGTCATTTCCATGATCTTGGACATTCTGCTCCTTGCGCGCCTCCATATCATCAACGTGAGCCAAAAGGCCATCAACTCCAAGCTCGTCAAGCAGCGCTTCTTTTACTTTGCCATGATCTGCCTGGTTGCCATCGTCGGCCTGTCGCTTGTGCTCATTGGCATCTTTTCGTCGGGCGAGGACCCCTACTGGCAGTGGTACACGATCCTGTTTTCGTTCCGCATCCTGCTTACGGACATTTTCTCGAACCTGATGCGCGACTCGCTCATTGAGGCACACGTATCTGGCGGTCGCGCTTCGGCGGTCAAGCACGTCGTGAGCGGCGATGGTACGGCTGGCCCAAGTGGCCCTGGCAAGGGTCTTCGTCGCGAGAGTGCCATGAGCCCGCCCCTCGCATCTCGTCCGATCGACAATCCGCGCGCGTCCCACTCGAACACTACCTCTGGCTGATCCTTTGTCAAAAACCTTACGCGGTCCCAATCCTCGTGTCTGTCTCCGTGTCTCTTTATCCTTATCCTCGTGTCTCTTTATCCCCGTGTCTCCGTGTCTCCGTGTCTCCCTTGTCCGAAAACAACCATTCTTTTCCCACTGTCTCTCCCTTGCTCGCTCCCTAATCCGAAAACGACTGTCCTAATAAACTCCGTTGGTAAGACATTTCGAAGCAAGCGAAAACCGCTGCTGGCATTGCTCGACGAGCATGCGGATATCCATTTGCCTCAAAGTCAGACACCACAAAGCCACA
Organism: Entophlyctis helioformis; assembly: GCA_025526915.1. Taxonomy (NCBI): domain Eukaryota; kingdom Fungi; phylum Chytridiomycota; class Chytridiomycetes; order Chytridiales; family Chytriomycetaceae; genus Entophlyctis; species Entophlyctis helioformis. Next base: position 67,272 of record JAHLKH010000146.1, on the reverse strand, counting down.
CCCCTTGAGACGTGCAATGGCTTTCATTCGTCATCTTCAACACTCAGCTCGCGAATGTCACGAACAAGAGACTCCTGGTCCGCATCGCCCTCATCATCGCTAAACTCGCCATGCGCATTCATGTGGCTATCTCTCTGCAGGTACTTTTCGCCGACCTCCCTCACGTACTGGTCCCATCCGTCCCACCGCTCTGCAGTCATGAAAATAGACTCGTTGTCCTTTTCCAGTCCGCCGTAGATGTACCCGTTGGCCTTGTCCACGGCCCGCGCCAGATGCAACACGCTCTCCTTGTCCTCGATGCAGAGCGTGGCAAACCCAACCAGACTGTACTCTTCCACGAGCTCACAGAGGGCTTCGTTGAGGCGTCTATAGCGCTTTGAAAACGGATCTGTGTTGAGCCGCTCGAGGAGATACGCGAGATCCTGCACTTGGGTGTAGTAGTCTAGCGAAAACGCTGCACGGCTGTCACGGTCAGTGTCGACAGCCTCGCCATGCACGCATGCACGCACGCACGCTTGGACGCGTCGATGCAGACCGGCTTCCATTGGCACGCACCTAGCTTGCCGTACGATTCCATCAGATCCACTTTGGACAGCACATTGATGTGCGGCAGCTCCAGCTGGATCATGGTCTTGAGCGACACGAGCAGCATGGCCACGTACTTTGATGGATCGACACAGTAGTGCGCGTCGACCAGATGAACGGCACACAGCTGGCGAATGCCATGGCCATGTCAGCACCATGTCCGTTGCATTGGCAGTGTGCGATCGGCCTACCCTGTAGTCGGCCTCTTTGGCCAGCCGGTCAATGATTGACTTTATCGCATTGTGGTGGGTGAACAGCTCGACTTGCCCTGGGCAATCGAACAGGATGTACTTGTCTGTTGCAGCAAACGAGTCAGTAGACGGTGCACAACGCTGCGCTTGCAGATCGCATCATGAATGCATACCCTTGTGCTCTGCAAGACGGCCCATCAGCCAGTCCATGTTGGCTTCGAGGTACTCGATGCAGTAGATGAGCCCTGTGCGTTTGCAATGCACGGCATGGCACAGCATGGCATGGTCAGCAGCCGCACTGGACCAGCCGAGCCGATCCAAACTGACCGCCATTGGGACCAAGACCATATTCTTGCATGGCATCGTCCAGAGTGACCAGCTCGGAAATGTCAATGTCGGGTGTGTACCTGTCCACATGTGCACGGCCGGCCAACCAGCCAGCGTCAGTCTGCAGACCATCCACCCACTGCACACGACGCCAGCAAGGGTCGCTGCCCATGCACCGTCACTCACGGCAGCCCATCGTTGGCTGGATCCAGGTTCACAATCGCTACCGGTCTGCCAGCAGCGGCACAGAGCAAGCCGAGGGTCAGCCAATGGCGCAAGCGGCAAGGCCAGAAGCAGGCAAAGAGACCTTTCTGTTGCCTGGTAGAACTGGGACATGCCGAAGCAGTACGTTGTCTTGCCGCATCCTGGCGGGCCAACCACAATCTGTCCAAAGGGCATGTGGATTCTGTTTCTGTCGATTGGGCAAAGAAAACGGCGCAACTCCTCAAGGATAACGGCCGAAATTTATGTTAAAGCTGGCTTTGGCGACAAATCTACGCAGCAAGGCCCTGCGGCCGCTTGCCGGCCATCTGGGTCTTGGGCAGGACGGGTTTGGCAGCAACGCCCGAGGCAGCCTTGGCGTTTCCGATGAAATCCTCCTGGGTTGGATTGAGATACTGGTTGATTGCCTGTTGTCCCCAGACCGCCATCACCGTGGTTAGGGCACGTCCATCAACGGCGCGATCCACCTGTTGGAATGGCTCACCTTGGTGGTCGGAAGACATTGTCCAAACGCCTCCATGAGCAGCGTCTCTTTGGAGATGGCGCCTGACCAGTCTGCCTCGCTCACGCGGCCATCGCGGTCTTCGTCGAGCTTCTTGAGCACCAGATCCACCAGATCCTTGACACCGTCTTCGTCTTCTTCGACGGCACCTTTGACCAGGCAGTTCTTGAGCATCTGGAACATTTCCTCCTTGGAAATGTAGCGATCACCATTGAGATCGTACACTCTGAAGCAGACTGGTTTGCATCGGCAGGTCAGGCTGTTGCTGCTGGCAGGCGCACAGAGAGAGAGAGACCGTGACTTACACTTTAGCTTCTCCTCGTATCTGCCCTTGAGAAACATGGACATGCCCTTCATGTACTCGTCAAAGCTGATGTAGTTGTCTGCGTCCAGGTCAAAGCATCGGAACACTGCGTGGATTGCGCCAAGTCGGTGAGCATCAGGTTGTGGGGGCCATTATCGGCGCGGCTGAGCGACGGCGCGTTCCAATCGATGCGCAGTCGGCATGCAAATGCAAATGGAGCAGCCAAACGGCAAACCACTGGACGCACCACGATCCATAATGAGCGAATCGTCGACACCAAACGTGTCTGCCAGCATGTCTCTGAAGCGCGATCGGTCAATCTTGTCGTTGGCCTGGGCGAGCGAGGCAAAGTGGCGAGAGAGCGTGTCAATCTCTTGGCGGTTGACTGCGGCGTGTCCAGCAGGAAACGTGGCATGTCGGGCGGGTTTGGGCAAGATGCGCATTGCGTGATGAGAAGCAGCCATGTGTAGCGCGAAGCAGTGATGTGTTAGGCCAAACACGACGATAAGCAGAGCGCCACGCATGGCCAGATGAGCCCATTCCATCTCGCGAGGCGATCGCGACCATGGCAGACAGCGCGGCTTACAGTTGGTGAGCTTGAGGAGATCCTCGAGTGTCATGCGTGTGCTGCCGCTCATACTGTCTGTCTCGAGTGTGTCCTTGTGTTGCGTTGGAAGCTGGCAAGAGTGCAACAGCAACGCGGCGGGACGTCGCTCGCGAATGCCCAGATTCAGAAGAGCGGCTGGCCCATGACGTCATCGACTCCTTCATTCATAAAAACTACACGTTCGTTGGTGCGCTGGGATCCTGAGGGCCAGCGCTGCCATTGGACTCGGCTGCCAGCTTCTGCAGCTCAAGCTCCATCCGCTCCTTGGCGCGGAACACCTTGGACTGCAGATAGAACGATCCGCCCTTTTCGGGCGAATTGGACTGGAACATGTGCTCGTATTTCTGCGCATGGCCGCCGATGCATGTCAGTGCCAGCGTGCATGGCAGAGGGAGTGCAAAGCCAGGTGGGGCGAGCGGACAGATCGCACTGGGCTTGTGCCAACGACGCTGCATGTGTGTGTCTGTACCTCGTTGATGTCCTTGAGAGGTGCTTTTTTGTCCACGTTCAGGATGAGCGCTGCTTCGTCCAGCGTCATGCCGGTCTTTCGAGACAGCAGGTCGCCGGCTGCTGCTCCTCCAGCGCTGACAGCGTTCTTGGCGGCATCTGTCAATCGAGTGCGGCCGCGGGCAGCCACGGGCAGGCTTGGTTAGTGGGCTGTCCATTGATGCCCGTCGATGGGCAGTCGGGACAGACGCCTGGGCTTACTCTGTGCAGCGGCCTTGTAGGCGTCGACAAAGGCTCTGCCGACGATTTGGACTCCAACGACCACAACCTGTGTGAGGATTCTTGCGGGCTGCAGCCACAGGGCAAGTGCCAGCCAGTCAGTCAGTCAGTCAGTCAACCCATCAGCCAGCCAGTCAGTCGGCCAGCCAGCGACTCTGCCAGCGTCGAGGAACATCAACGCACATTCATGGCACTTTGGTAAAGTGCTCACACCAGCACGGCTGAGAATGAGACTCTGATTGGCTGGCTGGAGAGTGTGCCGCTGATTGGCTGGATCTGTAGCTCGAAGGGAAGCTCACACACACGAAGCCAAAGTCGTTGGTTGAGTGCCATGTATTTGGGATGCTCACACAGGCAGGCCAATGGATCGGGTCATGAACCTCAGGCCCTGAGTGCCTCCGGGAAGATACGATCCAAGATACCATGCCAGGCAAACCACCTGCACAATACAAAAGAAGATGACAAGGATATAGCTCGGTTTCTGTTTGGGATTGCAGCCGTCAGCCAGCGGCAGGTTCAAGACAAACTCGGTGCCAGACTTACGACGACTGCGAAAAAGAGCGTCAGGAGCATGGAGCCCAGGTAGGATGCCGTGAACGGCAGCCGATCCCAGCTGAAGATGTGCTTGGCATGGGCCATCAAGCCGTTGAGCAGCGAGAACGAGAACAGAAACAGCAGGCTACCCATGGTGTATGTCAGCGCGAACTTGGACGGCGCGAGCAGCACCATGGGCAGTGTGAACAGCGAGATCGTGAAGCACAAGACTGCCGTGCCCATGACCATGAAGAATCCGACATATCTCTGGAGAGCGTGTTCCAACGTGTCAATCGTCAGCTAGATTCGAGGCAGGAGCAAGCCACCAAGTGATGCAGCCGCAGATGCTCGATGCTCGATGATCGAGTGTCCAAGTGCTCTTCAGGCCACTCCAGACTGACCTGGAAGGTTGTCAGGCCACAAAACTCCGTGTCTGCATTGCGCGGACCAAAGCCGACCGAGGACAGTGCTCCTTATGGCAGACATGTTCGAGCGCAGGTCAGCGACGCAGGCCATGCCAATGCCGCTCCAAGCCATGGCATTGGGCAGTCTACCTTGCGCACGGGCCTGGAACGAGCCCAGCAGGCTCTCCTGCGCCTCCAAATCTCCACTGCTGCTGTTGTTGCCAACGCCGCCGCCCGAACCACCACCACCACCGCCGCCGCCACCAAAGAAGCTGCTGAAGCTGCGGTTGCTAGCTTGGGCTGGTGTCGCATGGGCAGGTGCAGTTGCTGGTGCTGGCCGGAAGAAGCTTGTGAACGAGCTGGCCACGGAGCCGCTGCTTGCATTGACGCCTGCATCGATGCCCGCGGGACGGCCCGAGTTGAATGCACGGAGCGACTCTCTGAACGACGCCTCGGCCGAGGTCATTTGTGGTTTGGGCAGATCTCAGGCAACATGGCAACGAACACCACCACAGGCGCCATTGTCCCGAGCGAGGAGCTGCTTGCACGCAAGGTGGGGGCGGCCTTGGCCACACACGGCGTGCTGCTCGGCAGCATGGCACGCCGCCTGGGTGGTGGGCGACTCACACACTGACGCTCTTGTTGCTGTGGCCAGTGGGACAAGTGCGTGGCCAACTTTGCCATCAAGACCGGCGCTGGCCTGACGGTGGGCATCGGCCTCTCGTTCCTGTTCTTCAAGCGTAAGTGCAGCCCGCTGTCAGACGGTGGCCAGACGGTGTCCAGCTCACAGTTGGTCCACGGCTAGCCCGACTGCGATGCTGCGATGCTGTAGCGCTGTCTGGCTGGCCGAGCATGCAACTGACGGCCTTGTCTGGCACGGCAACAGGTCGCGGATGGCCCATTGGTCTGTCGACGGGCTTTGGCGCAGGCATTGCGTACTCGGAGTGCTCGCAGAGCTTTGGCCAGCCGACAAAGGCTGCTGCCGTGGTCGCTGGCAGATCTTGAGCGCATCCTCCCTCTCGCTCTCCGTCCGTCCATCCATCTATGCATCCACCCATCCATCCGCTCATCCATCCATCCATCGATCCATTACAACGACATCGTCACTATTGCAGAGTGTTTATTGTGTGCCATATGAACGGATGCGCTGGGCAGAGGGCGTGCAAGGTCCCGAGCGAGAATGTACAGTGGGGCTCGGGCAGATCTACTCGACCTCAGAGTCGCTGTGCGGGGTGGGGGGCAGCCGTGTTAGTGGGATGGCAGGGGCAGGGGCAGGCACGCAGCAAGACGCCCGCGATCGAGCAGCCGGCGGCCACATACCGGGCAGCAACGCTGGAGAGCGTCGGGGTCATGACGGGCGACAGGAACAGCGCCTCGCTGTCCTCGAGCGCGACGATCGAGTGCGGGAAGTTGGCCGGCAGCATCAGGTGCATGCCGGCAGTCAGGCGCTGCTCCTCGCGAGTGCGGGGGTTGACGACCTTGAGCGCTCCCTTGATCACATAGTACTCGACGTTGGCAGAGCGGTAGCCAAGCGGTTGCTGTGATGGTGGTGGTGATGGCGGTTGAACAGAGGCAGGATGAGTGAGTCAACCGGAATGGGACGGGGCAATCGATTGAGATCGGATGGCGATGGCTCGATGATGGCGAGACAAGGGTGCAGCAGGGAGGAAGGCGGATGGCAAGGGGCGGAGCCAGGGCAGACGATGACGTAGGCGGCGGGCGAGACAAGCGACAGCGATCACGGGGGCACGTCTGGGCAAGGCAAGGCAAGGCAAGGCGGGCAGGGCACGGCAGGATCGGGCACGAGACAGCACGGGCACGACGCACCTTGGCACCCGAGCGGTACACCAGGTTGGCACGGAGCCCCTCGGCAACGGTGCGCAGCGACACCTGCACGAGGGCGTTGGGGAAGATGGCGTCGGTCGAGTGCTTCTCGGCGACGTACGTGGCTGCACGCAGCTTGCCGTGCGGGAACGTCTGGTCGGGCGAGGTCGAGAGGATCGAGGAGGTGGAAGCGCCGAGCATCATTGGTGCGTGTGTGTGTGCGTGAGTGTGTGTGTTGCGGGTGAACCGGGTGTTGCAATGTGTTGCAATGTCGGAACGGGGACGAAATGATGCTTTTATAGTCGCCCGGTTCCTCGGCCGGCATTGAGATCCGTCGCGATTGCTGTTGCCCCGCGTCACGATGAGCAACGGCGTGCGCAAGCAGGACCGGCCGCTGTGGGACCTGGACAGCCTCGATGTGGGTGGCGGGCTCGCTGCCGTGGCCGCCGTGTCTGCCGTGACCGCTGTGGCTGCCGTGTCTGCCGTGGCTGACGGGCGTCGGTGCACCTGCGTCTGCAGGCCGTCTGCATGCTGGCAGGCGATGCGTCCAAGCCGTTCTGTCGCTGCAAGTTCCTGCCAAGCACCGGGCCGCCCGCCGACGCTGCCGGTAACCACCTCAGCAGCCGGCGCCACACACACACCACAGCGGCCCAGAAAGCTAAACCGACCGCCAAGCGGCACGCTGCCAAAGCAGCCACCTCCTGTGTGCCCGGTCGCTGCAAGGACAATCCAAACTGCCTCAACTACGTCGGGCAGTCGGCCTGGCTGGCACATCCCAAAGGTGCGGGTGCCCACGCATGGCCGGATCTCGTGTGTGCAACTCGCTGACACACGCCTTCTGGTCGCAGCTGCCTTTGAGGCCTTTGCCAAGCAGGCCGCCGGCTTGCATCTGTCCGACTCGCTCGAGAACGAGCTGCGGCAGCCCAATACACCCGTCGGCTTCAAGGTTTGCATCGCCTTTGGATCGCTGCTGCTGCTGCCAGACGTTGTGCGAGCAAGCAACTGCTGACTCGAAGCGACCCACAGAACTTGGGTGCCACATGCTATCTCGGATCTCTGCTTCAGGTAGGCTACGCTTCCATGCTGCTCAGCTACCGTCCGCGTTCACTGACCTCCCGGCTTGCACACGCTCTGCAGATCTGGTTCCACAACTTGGACTTTCGGTCCATCGTCTATTCGCATGCTCCCAACGACCAGCATTCAGCCATGTGTGTCCTGGCCCAGACGTTTGCCCAGCTGCAGCTGACCGCGTCGCGAGCCATCAAGCCGTCGCAGCTGATTGATCTCATGGCTCTGGATCCAGCAGTGCAACAAGACGCTTTAGAGTGCGTGTCTGTGCACCCACACGCTGCATGAGACCGTCCCGCCCTGACACTCCAAACTCGTTGGCCCACGCTAGGTTTTCAAAGCTGTTTCTGTCTCTGCTCGAGTCTGCCACAAACGCTCCTTTAAGCGGATCCCCATCTCGGCCATCGACACTCAGTCAGCTGGTGAGTATGCGGACAACGTGATCCGCAGTGCAGCTCCAGTGGCTGACGTTTTATTGGCCAGTTGCAAGGAGAGTACCAGTACGTCACCAAGTGCAGACACTGTGCAAGTGAATCAACCAGCACGAGCGCGTTCCATGAGCTGGAAGTGGACATTTCTGTAAGTGATCAGTATCGCGCGGCTATGCGATGCACACAAGGTGCCTTAACCAGTCCCACTCAGACCAGGACATCATTGGTTGACTGCGTGGATCTCTTCCTTGCCAGCGAGACGCTTGACAGCGCCAACCAGTATTTCTGCAATTCGTGCAATGCAAAGCAGGATGCAGACCGCAGCATCCGGCTCTCGCGCTTGCCCAAGGTTCGCCATTGTCACACTCTGTGAATGCTGGGCAGTACATCGTTGCTTCCTTGACATCACTGCTCTAATCCTTGCACTCCATCTTGAATCGCTGCAGATGCTCAACTTCCAGATCAACAGATTCCGCTTTGATCCCAAGTTGATGGCCAAGAAGAAGATCAACAAGCCCATCTACTTTCCGCGACGGATCGACATGTCGCCGCACGTTGCTGGATCAGAGCCGAATTCGCTCGTGTACGAACTGCAGGCCGTTCTGCTGCACCGCGGATGGAGCGCCAACTCGGGCCACTATGTCGCCAGCGTGTTTTGTCCAGAGTGAGTGCGATTGTCGTGCCCACGAATGCCAGTCGCCTTTCTGTTGGCTCACACTGGCTGCCTGTCATTGCGCAGGACAAACAAGTGGTGCATGTTTGATGACGACCACGTTGGCATTTCCGATTCACCCTCGTTCCAGATATCAGGGGTTGGCAGCGCCGATTCTGGCGATGAGCTTGTTCAATCGTCGCCGCGTTCATCTTCCAAGCCTGGCCCAGCAGCAAAACGTCGCGCCACAACTGCAGCATCTTTAAAGACAGCAACAACAGATGCAGACGCAAAGCAGCCCTCTACTCATACTAGCGAGTAAGATGCATCCTCTCGTGCACAATGCATGCGCCATTTGTGATGCTAATCATTGCCATCCTGCCACAGAACTGTTTACTCGTCAACTGCTGCCTACTTGCTCACCTACGTGCGCATCGACAGGCGGCACGGCCAGCACCAATCAACTGGGTCGCCGTCAGATAGCACTGCTGCTTCAACGCCACCTGGCGATGGTGCGAACGTGGATGGCTCTGATCCCTTGTGTGTCGCGTCAAAGCCGTCGTCTGCTGTCCCTGACTGGCTTGTGGCTGGCATCGAGCAAGCCAACGCCAGGCTTCAGTCCGAGGTACAGGAGTGGCTGGTCAAGTGCGTTCTCTGGTCATGAACGTCTTTGGCATGCATCTGTTGGCTATGCACGCTGACTTGTATGCCTTGAGTAGGAAGAGCGCGGTACAAGCCAAGTTTGATGATCGGCTCGAAGCATGGAAGCGTGTGTTTGCAGCATGGTCCATCACATCGAACCATGCAAGTCGACCAGGAGTGTCATGCGCGTCAATAAGTTGCAAGGCTGACGCGCACTCTCGCTTTGACCTTGAGCGGTATAGGTTCCGTTTGTGTACGTGTCGGCGAGTGCATTGACTGACGCGGTCAAGCGCGAAGTGACTGCACCCCAAGCCAAGACCAACGCTGGCGGTGCGTCCAGTGACGACCCACTCGTAGTCAGGAACGATGAATGGATTGCCAGTGCCGGCCAAGATCAAACAACGAATGCTCTTGCATCGTCAGTCTTGTCCAACGCCGATCTCCTCTGCGAGCACAGCAGACTGCATCCTGCCAGGATTTGGATGACCAAAAGGATCAGCATGGTTGGTGGTGTGCATGGCGTGTGCTTTACCACTATGACCGGCCTTGCTGAATGTGCTCCGCCTGACTCTCGTGGCACAGGATGGATACCAGCAACTGCTTGCAATGGGCATGGCTTTGGATCCGTATCTGGACAAGGACAGCGTGTGCCGCGAATGCTACGACAGCATCCGCAGTGACCTTGACACTGGCAGACAGCACGATGTGGATGTTCAGTTTGTTCTTGCACGCTTGCATGGTCGCGTTGCAGAGGGCGAGCAGCGGTTCTTTGTGTCCAAAGCCTGGCTTAATGGTGCGTCGTGGAGCCAACCGCTGATCGTGTGTGCGTGCCTTGACCCGGACTAACAGACAGTGCATGCCTGTTTTCAGCTTGGAAGAAACACTCACGAAAGAGTGCAAGCCTGCCGTCTCCCAACGATGCTGGATTCCTCCAAGATGTTTGGTGCCCACATGGGCAGTTGAGCATCCATTCCAGCACGAGAGTCCTGGTGCCTGCCAAGGTTTGGCTGAATGCAGCGCAAGCAGATCGCCTTGGCTGTGCAGTCGCATGGCTCACGCAGTGCTGATAGGTGTACTCTCTGCTTCTTGAGCGATTCCCGGATCTGCACATGCCGACCGAGGATGAGGTCGAGTGTTCAAGCTGCCTGAACGAGCACAGTGATCGTCTTGAAGAGCATCGGCCTATGCAGACCAGAGCCAAGAACGAAAAGGTGCCGCGTTTGCATGGACTCCTCGACTACTCGTCGGAGCATATCATCGGCTGCTGTCCGTGGCAATGCTGACATCAGACACCCAACATAGGAGATGCTGAAGCGATTGGCTGACAAGCGATCCATACGGCTCGCCTCAAACGAGCTGTACTATGCTGTTCCGACAGGCAAGTACATCAACTTTCGGATTGTAAAACAGCATGGCATGGCATGTGGCGTGGTCTCGTCTGACCCACGACTACTCGTTTTATAGCCTTCTTGGCGTCGTGGCGGCGATTTCTTCGCGAGCCCCTTGCCACAGCTGAGCACAGCGCCTTGTGCGTGGACACTACAAGGCTGCTTTGCGAGCAGCATGCTGGCCTGCTCTACGACTTCAAGACAGACAACCCCAAAGAGACAGTCGCCACATTGGTCACAAGCGAAGAGTGGGACGTGCTGTCCACGCTGTACACTATCGTTGGCCATCCAATCACGATCCAGGTCGAGCCCCTGACAGATGCCGAGAATGCGGGAGCCACCAAGCAGCTGGTCTGTCACCCACCTGTGTGCTGGGACTGCCGTGGCAGCCGGATACTCTCGTATGAGACTGCCGAGATTCGCGTTGTCAAGAAGCGGTCGAGCGCCCTTGCCAACGGCAGCGATGTCCATGCGGTCGGGAACAGCAGCCCTGGTCGTCCTGACGGCATTTCTGTGGCAGCAGGCATTGCAGAGATGGCCGACTCTGACGGTCCGGATCCACTCGTGGCTGGCCGAAAGCGACCACGGGCCGCGTTGGAGCAAGCGACAGCGGGAGGCGTACGCAAGAGCCAGCGTTTGCGTGGAGAGCAAATGGTGACAACCTCTTTGACGCCGGACATGCTCGTCAAGGATCTGAAGCTCAAGGTGTGTTCAGGAGCCAGCCATAGAGAGACATGCTGGGATCCCACGCGAGAATCGCGTATCTAACTTGCGGGTGCACGCAGTTGATGGCACACTTCCATATTCCACCGCTTTACCAGCAGTTGTCATACCACGGAATGGAACTCAAGGCAGACGACGCAACCATGCGGCAGATTGGCATTCTTCCTGGCGATACCATTGAGCTGCGCGTGTTTGAGGAGCCCGACGAGCCAGACTTTCAAGGTGCGTGTGATCTGGCTTGCTTGTGTCTGCCATCATGAGATGGTATTCACCCGTGCACGAATGCCCAACCAACGACACCAATCCAGACGTGCTTCCAGCGCAAGTAGAAGTGGGGTTCGCAGGGACGGCCCTAACCGGCCATATCCATGTGCCATTGATTCGAGATGCAGATACCACAGCAAGCAGGCCCACCGATACCGTCGTTGAACACCAGCAGCAATCCGGACTCGCACCCACTCCCACCCCTGGCGTCCACGCACCCTCTTGCGGCTCGTCCGACGATCCCATCCAGTGGTCCTGCAGACATTGTACATTCCTCAATCCTGCCACTGCCGAATCCTGCACCATGTGCGGCTTAGGCGAGGAAGTATAAGGGTCGCTGCCATCCATCGGGGATGGGCACTTGTTCGAGTGCCTCTTTGAGACCTGGACTTGCAAACACACCTATCAAACATTGCAAGGTTGAAGGGTCAGCGTGCAATGAACAGCCGAGCAAGGCAGATGGAAAGGCGCATGGCGTGGCTTACTGTGCAGACCCGCAGAATGCTCTCGGTCAGCAGCCGTCTGCTGGAGAGTGGCCAGTGATTGCAGCATGACGCGCAAGTTGGCACTGGACAGCTTGGCGATGTTCAGTGCACTGGACGCGATTGTCCTTGACAAACGGGCGGCCGAAGGGCTCACAAGCTGCGAGAATCTCCTGCCGGGCGACTTGCCTGCCTCTGCCGCAGACACCATTCCGCCTTCAGGCACACCGCGACCCCCAGCTTGCTGCCTGCCATCGGCACTGTCGTGATCCTCGTCGTCGTCGCCGCCACTATCCTCGAATGCTGCTGCAATGGCCGTGGCGTCCATCTTGCTGAGGGACTGGCCAGCGTACTGAAGCACAGCGTTGCGTACGGCCTCTACCAGACGGTCGACGCCATAGAGACCAAGCCATTGCAGCATCACAGCGGTCATTGCGCTGGGCATGTCCTGCAGCCCAATCAATACCGCGCGCACTGCTGCCTCACTCAGAGGCACGCGACTCGCAATCGCCATCACGCCCTGCTTGGCTTCTGTAAACGCCTGCCCAGTCTTTCGTTCACTCACGCCTCCGTCCACACCCGTCACGGAATGGGTGTACTTGTGCTCCAAGACGGCTGCTTGGGGCAGAGACGTTGCAGCCGCAAACATGCTCGTCACGCCTACAGTGTTCCCTTGACTGGATTCCGCCACAAGCTCGTCTCCAAGCAGGGCCCAAACAGCCCACTGCTCGAAGGATGTCCACGACAGCGACTCTGCGAGTGTTGCCGCCAGATGCAAGCCAAACAACCGCATGTTGCCAAGTCGGATGGCGAGGCCCAGTTCGAGCAGCTTTGTAATTGCGATCCAGTTGTCGACAAAGTGCAGCCGCCAAAGTTAGCCAGAGCAGACGGATCGAGTCTGGCGCAAAGGATCATCTCACACCTGGTCTGCGTCAATGTTGGAGACGATGCACTTGAGCAAGTCTGGCCGGCCTGTTAGCCACGATCCGTAGCACCGCAAGACGGCGGGCAGAATGTGGAAGAACCAGTCGCTGTCGTGGTCTAATACGACCTGTAAACACATTGGCAAGCGCCGTACCGTTAGTTGTCCCCCACAAATCGTGCCGCTCATATGCGCTTACCATCAGAGCGGGCATGAGTTGCGCACGGCCAAGACAAGCCACAAAGAAGGAGCCATCTGCATCAGACACCGTCCAAGATGATTCGCTGGGTTTGTAGAATGCGCAAGCCCGACATTCGATGTCAGCGTGCATCAGTTGAAGCCCACGTGGCGCGTTTACATACCGAAGCTCTGCCACCAGGAGAGCAGGTGCAAACTGGCTGTTGCTCTTGACCATGGCCTCAACAAGTCGCGTCAAGCGGTCCGCGTTGCTGTTGGCGCTGGCTCTCAGCGAGACATACTCGGCAATCACTTGCTCAAGCAGCGTGATGCATGCCGGCAAAGTCGCATCTCCTATGGGCCAAAGAGCCGCTAGATCGACATCAACCTTTGATCTCAACAAGGCTCCGACGGTCTCGGGCTCATCTATGCAATCCTGGGGATTTCAGCCACAGAGCACGTCGGTCAGAGTTGGACAAAGCAACGCAGCAGATCAGCAACAGAGCATTACATCAGAGACAAACTGGCCGAGGAATGCCCTGCACTCTTCTGAAAACGCCGACTGTGCCTCCGAGTCATTGTCACCTGAGTAAACTTGCATGCAGCTCACAAACTCCATTACTGTCGGTCCCCGCATGCGGCGATGCGCACAGTGCTGTCAGCCAGTTGCTCGGCCCAAGACGAATGGTGTGTGCAGCTTCACGTTGCACAAATCCCACCTGACACCGTCTCCTCTTCCTGTGCGGGCGGCTCGTCATCCACGACCTCTTCCGAGACAAACGCATCCCCACCCGTGTCATTCGAGAATGACGGCAAGATGCTATCGGATGCCGAGAGAGCCGAGACGCCGTTTGTTGGTGACTGGGTCCGCGGCATCGCGTGCGCTAAGCGAGGATCGCGTGATGGTTCAACCGTGGATACCTCTCCAGAGAATCCCACTGTCTGTATGTTCACGGACGACTCGATAAACATCGGAAAGAGCTTCTTGAGAAGCTCCTTTGCATTGCGATCCAAGTTTGTCGCTTGCATCAGCAAGCTCAATGACCTGAATCTAATGCGTCAGTCCTCTTGCAATCCAGCAATCTGGCAGATGCAAAGCCGCGACAGAGTGGGGCAGAGTGGGGCAGCAGCGAGCACATACGCGATGACCTGCTTGCTGGTGACTGTACGCATGGCCTCCTGCAGGCTCCAGAGAACTTTTTGGCCGTGCTCGGGATACACACGATCTGCCGACTCTGCGAGAAACTCGATCATTGTCGCCGTGATGTAAGGATGACGCTTGACGCACTTGTACAGCAGTAAAATGCCCGGCTCTGGATCGCCACATGAACGCTGTTGTTAGCATGGACGAGTGCGCAATGCAAGGGACCGAGTTGGTGATGCGTCGGATCTAGCCCGAATGCTTACCGAGACACATGATATTGTCACGTGTTGGGTTGAAGAACAGCCAGTCAAAGTACAAGGCGAGTTTACATGCTTGAGCGCATGCCGTCGACTGCACCGTCGCACAGTTTGTTGGGCAGGTGTTGGTTAGTGGCGTGAGCCAATCAGAGTCGCGGGGTGACTGGAGTTGGACGCCGCCAACCAACCTTGATGCCTCGAAGAAGGGACGTGATCAAATCCCATCGTTGCACAATGCTTGATGCCAAGATCTGGTTGGACGGATGCACCACGCCGCAGATGTAGCGGATGAGATCGGGATAGAGCGTTTCGTTGTCTGCATGGACAAACCGCCGTCGGAAGCGCTCGAAAAAGGTGTACTCGAATCCCTTTTCGATATGCTGCAGGATAAACACCAGCTTGATCTCCATGTCAGGTGTGAGGCGAGCAATCAGAAACTCTCGGGGGGTTGGGCGTTCGAGAAAGTCTGCGATGCCTGTGAATGCCAAGCCAAGATGGATGTCGTGTCAGCATGGTGAGTCTGAGCAGCTGGGTGCTGAAAGCAGGACGTCACCTGGCATGCCCGGATACTGGGGGCTGGGAGAGGCCATGAGTTTCTTCAAGAGCTGGGCTGCAAAGGGCAGCCTCGAGATCTGCATGAGAGAGAATATAAAGTCGCGTCCGATAATGACACAGTCTTCCATCTGCAGCGGTTGCCAACATGTGAGTGCGTGCAAGAAGGAAACGATGGAAGCGTTGGATGGTGATGCAATCATTCGACCAAACTCACTTGGCTCGACGTGAGAAACTCCAAAAGTTTCTCCTCCATTGTGCGCAACTCCACAAACCGTTCGTGGTCGGCAATGTGTCGAACAAGAAAGAAGAGGGCATGATACTTGAGCATGCGGTTCGAAAACAACCGATCTCTGTAGATGCATGTCTGCTGTTTAGCTGCCAAACCGCCGTAACAGACCTGCAAAGCCAATGGCCATGGGCTTACTTGTGCATGTACATGAGCTCAACGAGCATCTTGGCCTGCGACACGTTGTCTGGACTCAAATCACCGCCTACAAGTCACGCCAGTGAAGCGTCAGTGGAACGGTATGCCGTCGACGAGTCTATGCATGGCCATCAATCCAAGCATCGACGCACCTCTGATCTGGCGCATTAGAAACGCGATAATGTCGCTGATGTGTAGCAGGTGGCTGCCATCTTGGGCGAGCATTCCAACAAGCCAAGTTATCTGTGGTTGAATCATGCGTCAGCCAGAAGATCCACGTGCGTTTATGTGTCGCCACTGACCTGCATGCGGGTAGTTGGAAAGAGCTGCTGGTGCTTGTCTGTGCTTGCCAAGTACTTTAGTTTTCCAAGGATGCTGAGGAACTTGTCGCGGTCGAGAAAGCCAAGGATATTGAACGACTGTCCACGGTTCGCCGTTTACAGATCAGCACTGCAAGCCATTGGATCACGGCGGTGGTGCTTGGAGGCAGGGCCAATACTTGCCGACTCAAAGTTTGGCATGCGAGTCAAGATGCTGTGGAGAAGGCCGCCTGTAATCTCGTTGTATAGAGTCGACGACTGTTGCACACAGGCACAGGCCAGTTTGTGCTGATCAGCGGCAGGCTCTGTCGGGTGCAGCATGGCTCCAAGCCCAGCGGTACCTTGCCCTGCAAATGCATGAGCCGCTGGCTCTCGCTGATGTTTTCCGAGATGTCCTTGAGAATGGCGGCATGTGCAAGCAGCTCCTGCAGCCGTGCATGAATGGGTCAGCCGGCGTTGCTGGCGACCACTCTGTGTCGGAGCGACATCCGCCTCTGATGCGCCGTGCATCCACAAGCAAGGCTCGCTGTGCGGCTGGTGCGCACTCGAGCCCGCTCGCGGCCACTGAGCACCAGCCAGGGGTCTGTCCTGCCCAGTCTCGGCTCGGCCAGCCAGCTCCCCCAGACACACCTGCTCCAGCCGGTCCCGCTCGTCCAGCCCGTCGTCAGTGTCAAACAGTCGCTGCATCTCAACGCGACGGGAAGACAGTGACCAACTTGCCGGGGAAAGCGAAACAAAATGTTTGCGTCGCCGGACGGCCATGACGACGGCGACAGCGACGATGGCAGATGGCTACGTGGCTGGATATCCAAGACGCGGACACGGCGTCCGCAGTATCGCAACAGGATCGCATACAGCCAGCACCGCAGTAGCGACAGCCAGGGATCAGCGTGGCCATTTGAGAGTCGGCCAGTGGCACCAAGAGCATCGCAGCATTCGTTCGCGCAGGGCTCGACCGCTGAGGACCCAGTCGCCATGTTGGCCAGCAATCCACGCGCAGCACACCGTGAACAAGCTTTCTCGGCAATAACAACATCTGCAGTCGCCAACGACATGCAGACGCACGATCGAGACACGCCGCCACGACAGAGCATGCACTCGTGGCAGAGCACAATGCACCCATCGTCACTGCCATCGCCCGTTTCCTTAGAGTCATCTTTGACACCACCATCCGAAGCATCGGCATTGGGATCAGATCCACCAGCCCCAGCTCCATCGCCATCGTCTTCTGCGGGATTCTCATTCCCGTATGTCGGGCCTGACGGCAAGCCGGTTGGCGCGCGGCCATGGGACCATTTGCTGCTCAAGATGGCCCAGTCGCTCCAAACGCTGCAACGGATTGCTCTGTGGCCGGTCAAGACGCTGGGGCCACCTCTGCGTTTGTTTGGATCGCGACTCTTCAGCACCGTCGCGCTGCTCTGCATCGCAGTCTTTCGACTGTTCCAAGTGGTGTTTATTGTTGCCACACTCTGCAACCTGCCCACGCTTGCTTGGCGCTCTCTGATCTTCTGGCGCTTCCGATCCAGGCTGCGCCAAGAGCAGCAGCAGCAGATACAGCTGCAACAAGAGCAGCAGAAGCAGAGGCTGCTGCATGCACACCTGTCGAGCCTTGGGATCCAGCCCGGCGGTGGCACGGATCCATCCAATCGCATCGTCGGACTGCTGGATATGCCCGACGAACTCAAGCTGCGCATCTTTGCAGACATGGACGCTCGCGCCATCTGCCGCACTTCGCAAACGTGCCGCAAGCTCAACAAAATCGCCCTTGACAACCACCTGTGGTTCACCAAGTTTCGCCAAGACTGGCCCATGAGCGTCGGATCTGCGAGCTTCGCAAGCTCGTACGCTTATAACCAGCCAAGCATCGTCACACGCAGCTACCACACCCTGTACAAGATACGCTGGTTCACATCACCCCGACGTGCCATTCCACCTACATTCGAAGAGCGCATGGCGAGATATGGCTACTTTGGCTGCGTGGTCTGGGAAGAGTTTTGCTCTGCAGTTTATCGTGTGTACCACCTTGTGTTCCTGCCCCTCAAGGTCGCTGGCCTCGCCACTTGGCCTGTGCACTGGTTCTGCACGACGCGTCTGTCGTCCCCAGCGTCTCCTGCTCTGGCCTGCCTGAGATGTAAGGCTTGTATGGCCGATTGGACGCGAGCGACTGCATCCCGGCCGGATACTCTTTGAGCTAACGCGCACCTGTCTTGGATGGCACATGCGACTGCGGTTCGAGTTGCCCAGACTGTATCATTGATCTGTCCGTACATGCACGCAGCTACATCAACTTTGCCGACCTGCACATATTCTTCGTGCTCAACATGATATCACTATTGCTGCTGATACTGGACGAGTTGTCGTATGGCATTGCAGGGTGAGTCGCGAGCAAGCAGGAATGCCTGTTGGTGACGATGTTGGTTACAAGACAATGGCGGGTCTAACACGCGTTTTTGGATACCAGCCTCAACTGCTGCATCGTGTTTGTTGCCAGCGGGTTCCAGCCAGCGCGGTGGCTGCCAAGGATCCACCAAAACCTCCGTGGGCCAATGCACGTCTTGATTTGCGGATGGCAGTTCCTTGTCGTTCCTGCGCTGGTAACCCATTGTGTTTCCGCAATGTGGTCTAGCAGCTGCATTTTACTGACCGATCGCTCACCTGCGCAGCTCTTGTTCCATCTGCAGCTCGTGTTCTTGCCATGGTCGTACGCCAACGACGTGTCGATCCATTTTGTAGTGACTGGCGAAGCAACCCAAGTCAAGAACACGGCCGTGTTTGTGGTTCTGCAGGCATGGAGCTCGCGCCTGATGCTGGACAGACTCATGAGCTTTGCGATTGCCATGTATCCAACCACGACCGTTCTTGTCATGCAAATCTTGTGGGCACCGGTAAGCCGATGTGCACGCACACACAACTTGATGGCTGAACGGATGTGCTGATGCGCGCGGGAAATGTGGCGAGCAGGTGGTGTGTACAGTGGAGGAGATTGCGTTCCAGTACGCGCGAACCTGTGTCGGCGAAGTCATGGGACCGCTGCTTGCCGCACAGCACTTTATCAGGATGTTCACACTATGTTTCCAGTGCTGCTTCGGCATCATGGTCTACTGCATGCTCTTGTCCGTGTCGTTGTGCAACCACGGCATGCGGCGCAGACGAGCACGATGAATGCGGTGCAGATGAATAGACGCGATCAAGAGTGCACAAGAGCGCACAAGGGTATAACGGCAATAAAACAAATCGCAATGAACATGTAGAAAAGGCGAGTTCATTCGTACAAGGTGCTTAGAACTTGGCGAACGACTTGGCACCCTTGACGACCTTCTTCTGGACCTTGAGGACGTTGAAGCGGACGGTCTTGGAGAGGGGTCTGTGCCATGCAATCCATGCAGCAGCGTGTCAGTCGCGGGAAGAGGACAAGCAAGATCTGGCGGTGCCATCTGGGAATGTACCTGCACTGGCCAACGGTGACAAGGTCGCCGGGCTGGACACCGATGAAGGCGGGCGAGAGGTGAGCGGCAAGGTTCTTGTGGCGCTTCTCGAAACGGTTGTACTTCTTGATGAAGTGGAGGTACTCGCGACGGATGGTGATGGTTCTCTTCATCTTGGTGGACATGACGACACCAGTGAGGATGCGGCCACGGATGCTGACCGAGGCAGAGGTGAAGGGGCACTTCTTGTCAACGTAGTGGCCCTCAATGGCCTCCTTGGGGGTCTTGAAGCCAAGGCCGACGTCGTTGTACCAACGAACGGGCTTCTTCTTGGACTGGAAAATGCCAGCCTGGCTCTGGAAGGCCTTCTCGGTCTACAGGCACAACGACACCAGTGCAGCGCAATGGTTAGCACACGAGCAGGAGCAGACAAAGGAAAGAGGGCACAGGTGCAGCGACATAGGCGGCGGCGCAGGCGCAGATGCAGGCTGGTGCAGGCTGACTGTCGGGCAGACGGGCAGGCGTTTTTTTTCACCGCTGCACAGCAGGAGTCGTCCAAGCGGCTGTGGACGGGTTGAACAGCACGAGGCTGATGCTGCTATTCGCCATGGGAGTGGTGGACGATGCTGCGGGTCTGGCCGGCTGTGCTGCTTGCATGTCTGGTGCTGTTGATTCGTTCAAGTTGCTCATGCGGCTCAAGTCGCCCACCGGCATTGTCCATCAGCAAGACAGCGGGCATTGGTGCTGAATCCGAGGTTCCTGCTGTTGCTGTTGTTGTTGCCGCACGCCTGCTCAGGACCGTCCGCTCCGCTCTGCACTGGCACTCGCACTGCTTGCTCTGCCGCCGCAACCCAGCCATGTGTCGCTGCACTGAGGGAGCAGTGTATCGGCGTCGATGGCACACGGAGGGACGGCCGCAGCGCTTACTTGGTGGTCCATGGTGTCGTGAGTGAGTGTGAGTGCAAGAGAAAGCGGGCGGCAGAGGGACGAGACAAGGCGGCGACGCTGTGAAGAAAAATCGGAGAATTTCGATTCGGCCAATCAGAGCGCTGGCATCACGTGATGCTGGCTTGACGGCATGTTCCTGAGGATGGGGAGGGGTTTGCAAAGGGCCGGCATGGCCGCTGCTTTGGATTCATTCAAAGTAGAGCGCAAAGATGACCTTGCTTGCGTTGAAGGTGGCAAGCGACAGCACAAACAAGGCCAGTGTGACGCCGATGGGGTAAAGGAACGCAATGGTATTTTTGAGGAATGGCAGTGCTGGATCCGGGCATGTGCCAAGAGGCCGCAGAGTCAGTCGCGGCTGTAAGAGCGCGTCCAGGCGTTGAGCAATCGACCCACCATTGTAGCCCAAAAACGTAATATACCAGTAGTAGACGAATGCCACTAGATAGATCGAGTTGGCCAGGATGCGGCACACCAGACCATCAGCAAGGACCACCGGCAGGAAGAAGAACTGCACAACATAGGTGACCAGGAAAAAGGGCACAAAGGCGTTGCAGTGCACGTCAAACGCGTACATCCACTCGACGGATTGGTCGACTGCATGGATCTGCTGCTGCAGCATAAACTGGTTTGTCAAGAACCTAAAGTTGCATCCAGCCGGACCAAGTTTGGAGACACAACGCACACGTTAAATCACGGCAGTCGCCATTAAACGCGAGAGTAGAGCGACTGCGTAGGCATATTGCATACCAGGCGGTTGTTGCAATGACCAGTCCTGCCCCGAGAAACTCTGCCAGCACCGTGTACACAATCAGGCGGATAATTCCAACAAACGACGACTTGAACGCGATTCCATACGCGGTTGCCGCAACTGTCGGCGCCAACAAGAGGAACGAGAGCGTGGTCAGCATGCCTCGTTGATGCGGACGGCCAAAAGGCAGCATGCACGCCAACGCACTGCACATTGCGATGGCGATCAGCACGTGGAATGCCGGATCGTCACGGGCCCAATGGTTCTTGGTCTCTGTCAACGTGCGGACAAGACAAGAGGTCAGCCATCTCAAGCCTGCATCCTTGCATATTGCGAGTGGACCAGTCCAGACGCCACTCACGCTTGTTGTGGTAGACATTGCGGTATCTGGAGTCGGGCAAACGGGCAGTCAGTAGCGCCAATGCAAGAACGAGATGCGCATCGAGGTGCGAGTGTGTGTGTTGGCATTGCAGCATTGACTGATGGCAGTATGCCGCACAAGCAGCTGTAGACGCCAGCCAATGTGCAGCCGGCCCGTGGCACAGCAGTCGATATGCGAGCCAACGTCACGCTGCCAGGCTCAGCGGAACAGCCAGACACTTCCGTGGCAATGAGCGGACCGCCGCTGGCTCTCGGCCTCCCTGTACAGCACAGACGGCAGGGTGGCTGGACGACAGAGACTGCCACTCACACTCTCCGCGGCGATATCACCAGATAGGTCATCTGCCAGAGCGCCAGCTCAAAGTCCATGGACGGCACCGACAGGATGCGACGCAGATAGGTCCCAAAGTTGCTGCCGCCCGCCATGGACGAGCGCCGTATTCTCCGTCTCGGCGCACTGCTGCTGGAGGTGCTGATGGGCGAGATGCCGCTGCTGCCTGGCAAGGCGCTGCTTCCTCGAGCCGAGGCGTTGCCGTCCAGCGGGCCATAGTGTGCAGCAGACGGCCGGTTGGATATGGGAAGCATCGTTTGTGGATTGTGCGTTAAGCATGTATTGGAATCCAACGACAGAACATGGCACTCGGCGCTGCCAGACAAGCACATGCGGCTCTCCCCTCTGATCTCCAAGCATGACGGTCCAAGGATCGATCCTGCAGCAGACGGCATCCGGCACTCAACGCTCGATGATCAACGCTCGACGGTACAGGGATCACCAGAGCGCCTTTCGTCTGAGGCGGTTGACGATGCGCATCTTGGTGGACATGAACGAGTCGTCAAACTCGGCCTGCGCCTTGGCCTGCAGCATGCGCACCCGCTCGGCCGGGCAGCGAGTCACCCGCATGACAAAGCCGGGAAAGGTGTTGAACTCGGCGGCCAGCCGTCCAACCGTCCAGCTGTCCGGGTCGCTTTCACGGAGCGACCGCATGCGCTGGATCTGCTCGTCAGTGAGACGGGTACGCTGCGGGAACGTGCGCACACGGGGCGGCAGCAATGCGTCGACAGCCGTGCGCTCCTGTGCAGACGAGGGAGAGCGTGCTGAGGAAGGAGCTGCTGCTGCTGCTGCTGCTGCTGCTGCTGCTGCACCGGTTACTTGCTGAGCCTTGCGAAAGACGAGCTTGCTGCCGTCGTCGAGGACGATCCGCTTGGTGTCCTTGGGAACGCCAAAGGTGTAGAACGAGCGGCGGTTCAAGAGGCCGATGCTGCTGCTGGCGGAGGTGCTGCGGATGGCGGTGTGTGTGGTGTGTGTGCTCGCAGAGACTGCCGAGCGGCAGACTGTGCTGCCTGCCAGTGATGCTCGAGATGCCGTTGTGCGAGCTGCTTGCGTGAACATTGCAGAAGTGACCGGCGGCTTTGTGGTTGTCTGAAGCGATGCAAACGCATTTCACAATCATCCGAAGGGTTGGCCGTGGGTCGACGGGGACTGTCTTACTTGCTCGGCAGCATGCAGATCGGCTGAAGCAGCATGGGCAGAAGCAGCATGGGCAGCACCAGAGCGAGCACGCGGACGGCGGCCTGGTATGCATCAAGCACGTTCCCTTGGCGAGGCTGGATCCAAAGGACAAGGCGCAGGTGAAGCTGGAAGGTGTGACTGCCGACTTGGTTGTGCAATGCGTCTTACACGGCACACCCCAAAGCCACTGAGCATCGCATTGCATTCGCTGCTGTCCACCCAACTGTTCTTTCCACACACACACACACACTTCGATCGCACCAGCCGATATCTTGAGAGAAGCAAGTGCATGCCCTTCCATTGTCCGTCTTGTGGAGGCGTTTGAAGAGCACCAAGCGCTGTGTCTGGTGCTGGAGCATGCAGCCAGGGGCGATCTTGCTGCAGCCATTGAAGCTCGCCAGGGACACCATTTCGATGAGCGCCAGATCCTGCACTGGTTCACACAGCTCTCGGAAGCTCTCGCATTTCTGCACGCCCGCCGCATCCTGCATCGCGACATAAAGACTCGCAACATCCTTCTTGACACCAACCAGCAGCTTCGGCTTGCCGACTTTGGCGCTGCTCGTCGGCTTGGGTTTGAGCACGCAGCCGAATGCTCCGCCACAACATTGATTGGCACACCATACAACATGTCGCCGGAGATCCTGTCTGGCCAGCCATACTCGTATCCATCTGACGTCTGGTCATCTGGGTACGTTCTTCCAGCCAGCATTGACTGTTGACGGCCGAGTGCATCCTGATCGTTTCATGGACACTATGACGCATCTGCATGCACTGTGCCAGCTAACTCGCCCCATCTTGCGTGGTTAGATGCGTGCTCTACCAGCTCTTTTGCCTCTTACATCCATTCACGTCTGCAAGTGTTGCAGAACTGATTCCCAAAGTTCTCTGCGGATTGCCCGACATCCCAGAGTGCATTCCCCGGCGGTGGACGGCTTTGCTGAAAAAGATCATGCACGTCGATCCAAACTGCCGGCCCGCGGCACAGAGCATTGTGGCATTTCTCGCCAGCCGGCTTGTGGGTCGCTGCACCGAATCTCGCCTGCAGCCGTCGTCAGCTGCACTTGCTTCCAATAGCCGTGGCGAATTGCGGCACTCGCTTGAAGTCGAGCGCGATGCTCTTGCGCACTGCGTCGGCCCACAAGCTCTGCGAACAGCGTATGCCAAATGCCGCACGAGTCCCGAGTTACTGCGCGCGGCACTTGCAGCGCAACCAGGCTGTCCGCTTCAACGCACGGCGAGACTCGGTAGGTGGTCTGCGGGTCGATACTTGTGTAGATATGAATCCATATGCTGACTGCTTGGCAAACTGATGGAAAAACAAAGTCGTTTGCGAACAGCAAGTGTTCGACATTGCATGAATATTGGGGAACATGGCTTCTTATGGCTGGTGCACGGCAGGACAGAGACAAAAGGCGCGTTGAATCGCGTGCGTGGGGATGGATCAGAGCTTCGACTTGGGGCTTCCGAGATCCTTGAGAACGGCATCAAGCTCTGGGCAAATGAATCGCGATGCAGTAGGTGAGTGGATGAGCAATCATGGACATTCCCGAGATACAAGCGACAGCAATTGGACGGATCCCGCAACGTACTGGTGGCGAGCATGATGGCACCCTTGACCTTGATCTTGCCAGCCATGAAGGCTTTCTGGCCGTTGAGCTTTCCAGAAGCGAGATCGACAAAATCCTTGTCGGCAACAAGGATGGTGATGTCGGGCTTGGCACCGGCACCGTCGACCAGCTCGCCCTTGTTCTTCAGGTCAAGCGTGAAGGTGGAGACCTTGCCCTCCTTGTCCTGCACCAACGAGCAGACCATCAAGCAATCCATCGCAGTCAGTCGATGGTCGAGACGGCCACAAAGCCGACTGCCAACGCACCTTGACATCAAACTGGAAGACAGCCTTGGTCTTGTTGATAACGGCGCTCTTCTCGTCAGCGCTGGCAGAGGAAAGGCGGGCCTTGATCTGGTTGAAAAGAGCGGCCGAAGCAAGAGTCGAAGCAGCGGCAGCAGGGGCAGGGGCGGCAGCAGGGGCAGCAGCAGGGGCAGCAACCGGCTTCGCGACCTTGAGCACGGTGTCTGCGATTCCACGTGAAAGTCAGTCATCACGTCACGCGACGTGAATGCGGTCAAGACACGCGGCACGCGGCACAACTCGAGCTCGTCCAAGCCAGACGGCAGGCGGGCAGAGTGCCTGGAGCAGGGCGGCAGCAGGAGCAGCAGCAGCAGCAGCAGCAAGCAACATGGCCAACATGCAGAACGCACCCAGGCGCGTGGCGAGCATCATCTGTGGGCGGCAAGCAGGATGGCAGCGAAGCCAGCAGGCAGGGCAGGTCAGCACATGCGGGCAGCCGGACAGAAGCAGCCGGACAGAAGCACCGGACGGCAGACGCCGCCGACTCACGTTGCCCTTGACCTTGAGCTTGCCGCTCATGAACGCCTTCTGGCCGTTGAGCTTGCCGGACGCGAGCTCCATGAAGGTGTCGTCACCGACGTTGATGGTGATGTCGGCCTTGCCCTCGGGCTTGCCGAGCGAGACGGCGCCGGCCGTCTTGAGCTCGAGCGTCCAGGCCTGCTCCTTGCCGTCGGCGTTCTTGATGACAATCTCAAAGACGCCGTTGACCTTCTTGATGGTCGCCTGCTTGTCTGCGGCCGACTGGCTCTCGATGCCGGCCTTGATCTGCTCAAAGACAGCCCCAGACTTGAATCCCGCGACGGCGACCGACATGCTGATGTGTGTGTGTGTGAGAGTGTTCGTGTGTTGGTTGAACCGCGACGACAAAACAACCGCACCAAGATCACCAGGTGCGCAGACAGTGCAGACTCGCCTTGCAGCTGCACGCCGCGCCGTGGACGGCCGCAGTGCGCTGCACAGCAAGGCTCGGACGCTAACGCCTGCGGCGTGCCAGTAGCCTATTGCACGCCGATCCAATGGAGCCGCAGAACCAAAAGTACGACCGCCAGCTGAGGTGAGGCTCGCTTGCGTTGATGCAGTGCCACTGCCTGCTCGGCCACTGCCTGCCAGGCTTGAACGGCCGCCAGGCAATGTGCTGCGTGTCGCCTGCCTGGCGGATGTGTGTGTGTGTGTGTGTGCCCATGTGCTCGTGCATGCTCGTGCGTCGTGGTGCTCACCACCAAGCGTCGTCTGCCCTCGTGCACACACACGCACGCAGACTCTGGCAGGCGCACGGCCAGGCGTCGCTGCAGCAAGCAAGCATCTGCCTCATCCACGGCACTGCGCTGGGTGCCGAGACGCTCAAGAACCTTGTGCTGCCAGGTATGCATCTCATGCGTCCTCTGCCACGGTGACGGCCAGCCTCGGGCACTAACTTGCAGCAACCGTGTCTGGCCAGGCATTGGCTCGTTCACCGTGGTCGATGACAAGCCCGTGACCGGCGCTGATGCCGGCCGCAACTTCTTCCTGACCCAGGACTCGATCGGCAAGTCTCGTGCAGAGACTCTTGCGTCGCTTCTCAACGAGCTCAACGAAGAAGTCGTCGGCAAGGCAGTCGTCAAGGTAACTAGGATTGGACAACAGCCTCCAATGCCGGTGTTTGGTGGCGACGATGGGGCCGACTAGTGCTCACATGCCCGGTACAGAACCCTGTCGAGCTGATCGACTCGTCGCCAGACTTTTTCAGGCAGTTCACCCTCGTCATCGCAACGGAGCTGCCAGAGCAGAGCACGTTGAAGCTTGCTCAGATCTGCTGGGACGCCGGCATCGCGCTTATTGTTGCCAAAGTCAATGGCTTCTTTGGCTACTGCCGCCTCGTCAAGAACGAACACACCAGTGCGTGCTTGCGTGCAGTGGTGGCACTGCATTTTGACGCTGATGTGTCTCGGGCCCACCATCTGAGCTGACGACGGCTGCGACGTCCGTTCTGACAGTCGTCGAGGCGCATTCTGGCCCAATCAGCGACTTTCGCTTTGACTGCCCCTTTCCGGCGCTTCTTTCTCATGTCGACTCGATCGACGTGGCAACACTGGACAGCATGGGCTCGAGCCATCTTCCGTTTGTTGTGATTCTCATCAAGGCTCTTGCCGAGTGGAGAGAGAAGGTCAGTTCGCATTGCTTGAATCTTCGCGTTTTGGTCTGCACCGCCTGTCGTGTTCCAGACCAGCCAAAGGGGCTGAATGCCTCGGGATCGCAAACACCAAACTGACTCCTTGCTGCCATGCTCCGCATAGCATAACGGTGCACTGCCAAGCACGTCTGCAGAAAAGCAAGAGTTCAAGGACATGGTGTCGCGATTCAAGCATTTGGATTCAGTAGATGACGAAAACATTGCAGAGGCCAGAAGCAATGCCTATCGCACATTCAGTGCCACCAAGGTTTGCAGCAGTCTATTTGGAAAGCCGGACCAGCCTTGGAATGCATTAAGACGCTCTGACCAACCCCCCTTCGTGGCCCTGGCCAGATTTCGTCGAGCATCCAATCCATCTTGAACGACCCTGCTACGCATGCCCTGACACCAAACGTAAACCATGTTGATCACATTGTACACCGTGCATTGTCGCATTGGCTGATCCTATTTCTCTCTGGTGTAGACGCCCGACTTTTGGCTGCTTGTGGCTGCTCTGCGCGACTTTGTGGCTGCGGAGGGCAACGGCCTGCTCCCGGTCGCTGGATCACTCCCAGACATGAAGTCTGACACGGACTCTTTTGTCAAGCTGCAGGAAATGTACGTGCGCTGGCCATGGAGATTGTCAGACGGTCGGCATGATAACCACCGACGGTGTACTAATCCCAACGGCACGACTGCAGCTACCGTGCCAAGGCCCGCGAAGACCAGGCTGCTGTGCGCCGATACCTGAACCAGATTCTTGGCAAGGTTGGCCGCCCAGCAGACAGCATCAGCGACGAGGATGTTGCCAGATTCTGCAAGAACGCGTCTGCGTTGCAGGTGCTGCGGTACCGTTCCATCGCACAAGAACACGCATCCAGCCTTGCAGGTATGTCTGTTTTGGGGCTTGGTACATGTGCATCGCTGTCCATCTTGCATTCGACAGCAACTCATTCTGGACATCCTTGCCTCTGGTGGTATCTCAAAACAGCCTCCGTTTACGACGAGAACGGCAACCTCGCTTACTACTGGCTGTTTCGTGCAGCCGATCGATTCTGGTCGGAGCATGGCCGCCTTCCTGGCAAGTGATGCTTGTGTCACTGCGTGAGTAGAGAGACGCCTGCTTACACAAGTCTCGATGCCGTGAGAGTAGGTACCAGATCCAACTCGACCAATCTTGACGAGGATGCAGCGGCTCTGGAGCTGATTTGGAAGCAGCTGGCCAAGGAGAACTCGGTTGCCGAGTCGTCTGTCTCTGGCGACCAGATTGCCGAAGTGTGAGTTGAGCTCGAAGCAGCTCCATGTGCTGTTGGATGCTGTTGGATGAGTCTGACTGTTGATGCATTGCCAAGTGTGCGCGCTGGCGGTGTGGAGCTCCACAACATTGCATCCATCATGGGCGGCATCGTCTCGCAAGAGATCATCAAGCTTCTTACGAGCCAGTACATCCCACTTAACAACACGGTGGTGTTCAACGGCATCAATTCGACGACCACGTCCTTTGAGGTTTAACAGCGTCCAGATCATGCGACCCGCGATGGATCAAGACACGCCTGCAACAATCCATTTTCAAGAGACGGATCATGATCAAATGCTGTGCGTGCTTTAATTGTGTGTGCAAGTGTGGGTCCTGGCTCTCCTGATTGCAATACAAGCCATGCCATCATCGCCTTCCTTGCCGCCTTATTCTCTCCTGAATCGCTCCAATCTCGTCCAGTGTTGCCGCATGGAGAGGCTGCGCGACACAGGCCACGGTCTCTTCTTGCGAGGCATGCCTACATAAAGTTCATGCCGATGCCAAACTTGAAGCCTGGCTTGATACTGTCTGTAGGAGTTACCCACAGAGGCACGCAGTAGTTCACCTCGAGACGGATCGAGGCAAAGTGTGCTGCCAAACCAATGCCAGCGCTGACGCTTGGGCTGCTGACGAGCGACTGCAAGTTGGATCTGGGGCTCTTGTCTATGGCGCACAACGTTAGAACTGCGGATGTCGCTGTGCATGTGGCCATGCAATGTGTTCGTACCAAGAGCCACAGGGACGAGAGAGCCACCGTTCACAAACAGATGCGCCTTGATTGGCTTGAATGGCACAAACGGAATGGGGCCAAGCAGACTCAAACTGGAGGCCCAGTACGCGTCGCCGCCCAGAGAGTCGGCTGGAGATATGCAACGGCCGGGACATTGACAGTCAGCACGAATGCAGATCGCGGTAAAAGCAACAGTCTGGCGAGTCGTTTTGCATGACGTACAGCCATCCTTGGGTCCAACACCGGCCTGCTTGAAGCCTCTGATCGACTGCGGGCCTCCGAGGAAGAAGCGATCATTGACGCGGTTTCGTGGCTCAACACCAAAGCCTAGAGGATAGATTAAACCGCCACGCAGGCTTGTCGAGATGTTCTATGCAGAAGCAGTGTGTTGAGTGGCCAGCAACAGACACGCATAGCAACACGATTCTTTCTTACAAAGCCAAACGGAAGAGGGATCGACGCCTGCGTGTCCAGCTCGGTCTTGAGGTGGCGAACATCGCCACCAAGTCCAGCCAGCTCCTGGAAGGTGCGCAGATAAAGACCGCGTGTGGGGATGTTGGGGTCATCGCGCGAGTCAAACGTGAACGTGTGGGAGAGGGCCGACTTGAGAGAATGGCCAGCGTCCTTGCGAATGCTGTCCAAGATAAAAGGACGCGCAACAAGACCGTTGGCAGTCAGACCATGCCCATGCAGACGGATGCACCGACACCAGCCACAACAATGAGGCGAAGAAGGAGATGATGAGGGTGATGAGACGGAACACACGGCTGTACCTGAGAGATGCTGTTGGCAAGAAGGAGTGGTTCTCGCGCCAGACAGCGTCGTAGGACAACTCGTGTTTGGCAAAGTCGCCGAAAAGTTGCTGTGCCATGGAGGCGGGTTAGTCAGCTCGGTCGTCAAGCTGAGATCCACGTCCTAAACCGCACCTTGTACTTGGCAGCGAGACCAGTCAAACGCTCGTGGTGCGACATGAGGAGCGAGTGATTGCGCGTCTGCTTGAAGCCGGCCAGCTCCAGACGGCGGTCGGGGTCGGCATCGATCGGCGTTGAGAAGGTGGCTTGGTACGCATTGGCGCCAGCCATGTCTTTGCTGTCCTTGAGATAGAGCGGCTCGGCCGTGTCGACGCCGTACATTGATGTCATGGACACTGTCTCTGCTCCGCCAAAAGCGTTGCGCATGCTGATGGACAAGTTCTGTGGTCGGCATGGCAGTTGCGGTCGATACAGCCCAGCGTTAGCATGTCTGCAGTAGCCCTTCAATAGCCGTGCGATAGCCCAGAGATCCAGCAAGGCAGGGGCAGATGCACGCAGCATGTGCGGCGCCAGGTCAAGCGCAACCAACGCACCATCGAGCCGTCGTTGGCACCAAAGCTAGCGCCGGTCTGAGCAAACAGACGCTTGGACTCTTCGACGCGGAAGACCACATCGACCAGGTCCTGTGCACCGGGCGGCGAGTCGAGGACGATGGACACGTTCTTGAAGATGTCGAAGCGACGCAGCTGGTCGGCGATGTTGCGAGAGCCCACAATGACGTCGCCAAGGGTTTGGGCAGCGAGCAGCGGCTTCGTGACACGCTCGAGCAGCTCGTGGTTGGTGTGGACGACGCCATGAACCTTGACGGACTGGACGGCGAGCTTGCGGTTGCGAGACTCGACAATGAGCTGCTGCTGTTGCGACATGTTGGCGGGGGCTGGGCTTGGGTCTGCGTCTGGTCTGTGGAGGTCTGAGTCTGTGGAGGGTCTGTGTCTGCGTCTGTGAGCAGCGATCACGGCTTGCTCGCAAACTCGAAAACATGGTGTGTGCGCAACTGCTGTTGCTGCTCCTGCTGCTGCTGCATGAGCGTGTGGCGGCGTGGCCTCATAGCCTCATAGCCTGCGTGGCCACATAGTCTGCCGCACCACAGCCGGCCACCAGCCCAGCACTAACCGCCCGCCCGCCACCTACCGCCCACCACCTACCACCTGCCACCCGCCACCCGCCGCACAGGCTGATTCGTCTCCAAAGGTCTCGTCGCCCAGAACCGCTGCCGGCATCCGCCGCAGACAGGCCGCCCAGAAGGCTGCCGCTTCGTCGTCGGCGGCAAGCTCCCGGCCGGCCACCCAGCCCGGCTCGATGATGCGCATCTACATGGACGACTCTCCCGGCATCAAGGTGTACGTGTGCGCCCTCCCCTGTGCATGCGCCCCTGCCGTTCCCTCCCGCCCACTCGCTCGCCTGCTCGCCTGCCCTGCTTCGTTGCTGCGCATGGCGTCGCTCTTGCGCCTCGACGCCTCCAGCACGAAACAGCAGCCGCATATCTGCTGGCGGGCAGCGTGCGCCATCGGACACACATGCACCGCCTGGCAGGCACTCCACGCCAGGCTGCTACACGCATGCAGAGCAGCCTCGTCTGCCATTGGCACGCTCTCGCCCGCTCATTCACCCACTCACTCACTCATCCACTCACACTCGCCTCTCTTGTGTTCCCGCCGTGTGCAGTGACCCTGTCGTTGTCCTTGTTGGCAGCTTGACCTTTATCGCCTCCGTCTTCATCCTCCATATTGGTAAGCAGTCGTGTGTCTGCCGCAGGCCTCACTGCTTTCCGCTCACTCACACCGCCTGCACGTCCTGGTGCACACATGGCATCCCTTTGTACAGTTGGCAAGTACATTCGTTAGAGAGTTCGGTCGTGGTCGTGGTCGTGGGCATGCGCCGCTGCTTCTTCACTCGTTGCCGTCGCTTTCCTTCTGGGTCTGCACTGGTTGATGCGCTTTGATGCTGGAACCTTGACAAGCACAATAATGGACTACTGGTGCAATGCATATTTACTCTGTCTGGTCCAAGCCCTGCGTCGATCTGCCTGCCACGCCGGCTCGTCCACGGCGTCCATGGCGTACACTGGCGTGTTCGCAGTCAGAGAAGGATGCTTTATTCGTGGAAAGCCACACCTCCAGCTGTGCCACGACCATGTCTCGTTGAAGCAGCTCAGAAGAAGAGCTCCTTGAGAATGCGGACAGTGTCATCAGGCGACTTGACAGAGTGGCCCTTGACGTCAGGGTGCGTGTAGATCTCAAAGTCGTTGCCACCCTTCAAACGAGCACCGCGTCGTGACAGCAACAGGCTCGCATCAGTTCTGCACCATACCACTGACGGCAGTGATTGGGCAAACTGCCCAGCCGAGAGTCCGCTGCATGGCTTACCTTGTCAGTCTTGTCTCCAAAGAAGTGGATCTCGTCAAAGCCCTCGTTCTTGAGGTGCTTCAGGCAGTAGGTCTTTGATGCCAACAAGCAAACCAGCCAATGGCACATGGCGATGTCAGCATGCCGGGCTGGCTGAGCCAGCGCAACCAGCAGTGACCAAGCATACCTTGTCCCAGCCACGCGGGAACACATCAAACGAGATCTGGCCGCCTGTAGCATGGCACAAGAAACCGTCAGCCATGCATGCCTTGAGTGCACGGTGCACAGAAACCACAAACTTGCCAATCGAGTACGTCAGGTCATAGTCAGCAAACTCGGCCTTGAGTGCCTCGACAAACTTGGGGCGGACATTGGCAGTCTTTGAGCGGACACGCCAGGCGAGGTCAACCACCAGTCAGTTACGGCAATCAGCAGCACGGCCTGGACACCACGAAGCGCACCAACCTTGTCGTACTCCTCAAACTCGTTGCGCTCAGGGTGACTGCATCGCCAAGCCGATTGAGAGAATCGAGTCAGTCGAGCCGCCATCATACCACAGACGATGGCCACTGTATCCTCTGCGTACCTGCAGTTGCGGCCAATGGGCGAGACATTGATCATGCCGTTGCGGAACTCGACAAAGGTGCCGCGCTTTTTGGGGATGTCCAGGTCGGAGATGTAGCGGAGAATAAAGTTGACAAGACGCTTGTACTTGTCCTCTCCGAGGTAGCCAATGAAGCTCTGTGGGAGGGATGCGTCCATGGTCAATCAGAGGAGATGCCTGAGCGAATGTTTGGCCAGCCTCGACAAGAGACGGCTGTGCATTGCGCAGCACAGTCTTGTATTGGACTGCACAGCCGTCCACTTGGCTGGATGCGGACGCGGTTGGCGTGCTCACCTGCGACGCAAGCGGAACGCCCTTGCGGAAGGCAGTGAGGCCGTTCTCAGAGAACGAAAAGTCAAAGAGGTCGACGGCTGAAGGGTGCGACATGGCATTGTATGGCATGGCATGAAGGTATGGTATGGGATGAAGGTGCGGCATGGCAAGAGAGAGAGCCATATGAGCATGGCATATCATCCACAGACATCAACATGCCAGCTGGGCACTTGCCGTTCTCGCCAATCTGCTCCTGCTGCTTGACAAGGTCCGAGCCGCCAACAAAGCCAATGACGACCTTCTTGCGCAGCTCGGCAAGAAGCTGCTTGACTTCAGGTGCAATGGTCTGGCGCAGCAACAGCCGTCGCAGCCACGGTCATCCGTGCGGCAGCAGGCAGCATGGCGCGGCGAGGAGTCACCGCGAGCGGCCAGGAGTCGCCAAGACAGAGGGTGGCAGGCGTTAATCCACACCCCAGATGCACACCCCAGATGCACACCCCAGATGCACGGCATGTCGGCCTGTTGGTGGCAATGGGGTACCTTGCGGGCAGGCGTCAGGGTGCCGTCCACGTCAAACAGAACGAGGACCTTGGGCTTCTCCTTGTTGGACCAGTCGGCAGCCATGTTGTATGTTGGTTGATTGGATCGATGGCAAGTTGATCTGAATGGCAGTGGCGTTGTGATGGCGAGGGCATCGCTGCGTCAGCATCTCATGCCAAGACCAGCAGCGCACGTCCGTTTATTCGCGCACAGTTGGCGGCCCACTCTCGGCAGCAATGGCAGCGGCAGCACCATCTGTTGGTTCGAATCGCGCACAGATGCCAACCGACACGTAAAGTACACCCAAAACAAGGCTCCCAGACGGATCGGTCAATGAAAGATGCATCGAAGCCAGGCTTGCCGTGCCGGCTTGCTGAACAACCGCCGTGGTCTTGAACTGAGACATGTCAAACACCGCGGTGCCCAAGTCGATGCATTCCATGTCACGCTCTCCAGTGTCGATCGTGCTACCACCGGCTGCCGATGTTGCAGGGGCCTCGGGCGGCTCGTGCACAAGCGTAAACACAATGCTACCCTGGTCGTCGCTGTGGGCCTGCTCGGTCCTGTGGTTGCCAATCATGCGTTGAAGTCGCGACCTGCGTGCTCCATGGTGAACAGCATCGATCGGAAAGTCTTGAAAGAGTGAATTGGTGCATGTCAGTATGTTTGCCAATGGTGACTCCCCTGTCCATCCATCCAGCTAAAATGCACATTTGGGACCAACGGCCGTTGGTTGGGATATCGATCGCCTCACCTTTGACGTACGAAAACAACAGATGGCCCGAATGCCCCAACGGTACCGAGCGAGTCTCGAGTTCGTCCAGAGGACAATCAACAAACTCAAAGCTGACAAAAACCTGCTTGGTTGCTGCCAGGTACTCGTCAACGCTTGCTTCTCCAAGCCTGAGCTCAAGTCGATCCACCGCAATGCGAACCTGGCATTGAGCAAATGCGACAGATGGTCACAAGCATCAGCCAGTCGCTCGCTGATCTCCGGCATGACCGCACGCAACCAATCAACATGTGCAACTAACATGGTCCATTGGAATCGCGTCCGTGTCGTGACCGGGGGTCTGGGAAGGCGGTTCTGCGACTCCGATAGGTGGAGATTGAACTGCTGCAGCAGACGCAGTCGATGTGGTCGATGGAGCGTCACTTTCTTGATGCTGGTCTGCTCGGTTGGCCGTTTTGGAAGCGCTCTCTGTGCTCTTCAGAACCAACTCTTCCGCTCTCGACGCATGATCAGCAGGTTGATGAGATGATTCACACATCATCTCTTGTCTAGTATCGAGTGCGTTGCTGTCAAGAAGCGAAATGACCTTGAGGCATGGCATCCCATGTAGCGCATTGATGTCAGCAACTGCGCCAAGCAAATGCAAGGACGTGCATCTAGAGTCTTACTGGAGCCATCTCTGCAGAATACGGAGAGCCCCACTGCAACGTCACGGTAATGTCTCCGCATGGCGTGTCTCCGCTACTCAAGATGTCAAACGCGCCATGAATGGCTTCGCCGCGAGACAGACGGTCAAGGGCAATCGACACTGCTCCGTAGAACACATCCGACTCTTCGTCACAAAAGACAATCTCGCACTGTCGCCACAGCCCCCATCGCGCAAGCCGCGTCCAGTGGTTGCCCTGTGTGAGCGTAACACCGACACAAACTGTGCTCAAGACCAAGCATGCATTACCTTGCCCGAACGCAGGTGCCTGTCCAAATCTGCAGTCATTGCCAGTGGGAAGGTATGCTTAAAGTCAAAGATTGGAGTGTATGTCCCTGAAACTGTCGGCTTCATATCGCATGCCATTGTCAGTCGCAGTGGCCTGGGATGCATCACGCATTGAACGTAGGCAATCCATCATGTCGCTGGCAGTTGGCGTGCTGCATACTGGCAATTAATCTGCAAACACATCTGCAAACACACACCGTGACAAGGACACGTGTGTTGAAGCCAAACGAGAAAACGCCATAAATTCGTGGAGGGCTTCGAGTAGGGCCGCGCGCCAGAAACGTTCCAGCTTTGATGGCGATCGTCAAATGATTCAAGCTCTTGTTTGGCCTGCTTGTTAATCTGTTGCGTATGCGCAGGCGCAGTGTGGTTAGTGACGACAAGAATGGCCCTAGAGGCAGAGTGCACCTTTCCAAGACACTAAACGTTTACGTATGCCGAGCATGCTCACATGGGTGCGCTTGGCTCATTGCCGAGTTGAAGCAGATTCAGGGCCACGGCCCGCTCCTTGAAAGCACGAATGGCAAGTGCGATAGGTGTCAACATCTGCACGGTGTAGTCTAGCTTGCCCAGAACAGTTTTCTGTCGGTAAGGGGCACACACACACACGCTCAAAGTCAGCGTGCATGCCATTAAACTCCATCTCGATACATGCCGCAACGAGTGTTGTTGAGATGGGACCTGCCTGATCGGCAGCATATATGTCTGCGTAGAACCTTCGTTTTTTGGCCTCTTGGTCGTCGATAAACTCCTTCAGGCTTACATGGCTGGTGATCGAGCGTGAGTGTGTTGCCCACATAGCGATCACGATTTGCAAGCATCTCACCATGTTCCAATCCATAGATAGTCGTTTCCAGTCGTGTAAAAGATTCTGAGAGAGACGCGCTGCGTTTGCAGGAATGCCAGCAGGTAGTCGTCTGCAAAGACATTGAATCTGTCCATCGCAGCCACATTGCGTGTATGCACATATGCAGTAATGATTTGTAGCCGCAAGGCGCATCGCCATGCACCAGCGCGTGTTAGATACCTGCCAGACGCTCAGCCTGTATCCCGCACGAGAGATGCAGCACAAGGGCTTGCAATCAATACTGGCCGTTACCTGATTGTGTGGTTGTAGTGGGGCGTCCAGTCCAGACCAAGACCCGTAAACTCTGTCTCGAACTCGAAAAAGTCGACAGCCACAAAGGTGGCAATGTTGGTGTGTGCGTTTTGCAGCATGGGGACAGTGCGCGCCAAGTGCCGCGTGCCTTCGTCCGAAAACAGGCCAGCAACAATGTGCAGTTCAAGAGCAGTCTGGCCTGTGAAGCCGCAACACACATGCAAACGAATGCGGTTACTTCCAGCCCAGAATCGTCAACGCACTCGCGGCATGTATGATCGTTTGGCCTACCTGATTCAAGTGGCCTGAACTGATGGTGTTGCTGTATCTCATTGGTTGAATGATTGGCATGTTCGTCCTTGCCAGCTGTGGATAGTGTCGAAGGAATGCGCAGTGTACGTTGGTTGGAAAGCCACATTGGATCACAGCACACGAGCCATTGTGACAGCATTTACCCTTTGCCACACCGTAGACGATACTCTTGAGCCGCGACTCAAGAAGTGCGATTCGCTGTGCGCGCATGTCGAGCAGCTGAGCATCTTCCTCCAACCGCAGCTCTATTGCAATGCCGTGCTGTTAATGGCCATTCAGGTGCGGTGCGTCTCCTCGGCCATGGTGCATTCAATCCTCACCGTACTCGTTTTGCAACGACTCGATTTGCCTCTTGAGATGTGCGACTTCAATCTTGTAGTCTTTGTTGATCTGCTCTTGGATTTGCAAGAGCTTGGTTGCCTTTTCGAGTTCTTGAGCGCATTCTGAAAACTGCACGCGCAGCTCTTGCAACGCTCGCTTGTCCTATCCGCATCACCATGCAATATGCAAAGTGACGCAGCAGGTGGATATGTACACTTTGTCAGCATCCAGTAGACATGGCGTCTGGAGCAGCCGGCAATCTTGCGAGAAACACCTACTTCAGCTGCAGCATCCAGTTGGATGAGAAAGTCGAGCGTGATGCCTCGCTCTCGCTTGAGCCGAACCATGGTCAGCGCCTCTTCGACTTCAGACAAGTTAATCTCGCCATTGTGGCTAAAGAATCGCAACCGATCCTGCAGCTGCTCGACCTCATGGCGTGCATTGTACAGATTGGTGTCCACCTCGGACTTGGCGGCCATGAGCTCTGCCAGACGCGCTGTGCACACACGCAACGATGATCGAGCGTGGCGGGATGACGTGTGCGTGTGAGTGCTCGTGTGCGTATTCGATGCTGCGGAGGCTGTGTTGGACTACAAAAGGATGATATGGCAACAACGATGGAGCAATGGCCGTACCTCGAAGCTCCTTGATAGAGTTGTTGAGGTCCGCCTTTTCTTTGATGTGGGTTTGGATCTGCGTTTCCAGGTCGGCCACTTGCCTTCGAAGCTGAAGAATCTCCTTCTGGTAGTCATCATCCCGGCCTTTGCCAAACTGGTTGTCGAGCATGTGCTGCAGCTCTCGCTCGACCAAGCCCTTCTCCCTGCGCAGGTCTTCAATGATCGAAAGCAGCTGTGAGTGGTCATACGGGTGCATATGCCCACATGGATGTTTGCGTCAGCCAACACAGTAACCAAAAGGACTATAGCGTGCGGCAAGCCTGCTGGTAAAGCAACGT
This sequence comes from Entophlyctis helioformis, assembly GCA_025526915.1. NCBI lineage: Eukaryota > Fungi > Chytridiomycota > Chytridiomycetes > Chytridiales > Chytriomycetaceae > Entophlyctis > Entophlyctis helioformis. The sequence goes on along the minus strand of JAHLKH010000146.1, from coordinate 29,509 downwards.
GCACACACCTCGTCCTCCGACTGCTTGTGCACGGCCCCATTCTGTGCAGCATGCTCTAAATCTAGCGATCGCTGGCGCTCTACTTCCAAGCTTTTGCGCAAGTCTTCGGTCACGGCCACAAGCTCCTTGTGGGAGACTGCAAGCACCCGATGGCTCTCATCCAATGTATCCAACTTGCCACGAAGATCCGCGTTCCGTTTACGCTGATCGTTGAGCTCATGTTGGAGCGCCAGCCGATCAATGTCGTTTTGCTGCTGAAGTCTGGCGTCAGTGTCAGTGTCAGTGCCAGTATCAGTGTCAGTGACAGTGTCGGCGATGGCATACTTTTCAAACGACAGCGTAAGCCGACTGTTCTCCTCCTTGACACCAGACAGTTCACGATCAGACTCTGCAAGCTTGGATCGAAGCATGCTGACGAGCTGCTGTCTGTTTGGTTCCAGAGTTGTTGGCGCACGTGCACATTTGTGAATGATTTTGGCGCAATGTAGTCACCCAGCGGTGCAACTTACTGTTGCTGCAACTCTTCTTCGTAATCTTCGTTCCTTTCAGCGTCTGCGGATGTCTCGGGTGCGTGTAGGACCATTGCATCTGGCGATGGCTGCTGCATACTTGATCGTCAAAATGGCAATGCCGGTTTCCAGCCACGGTTCGTGAGTTTGTGTTCAAGAATGCGCAGTCAGTTTCGTCGAGGCATGCCCAGAAGCAACATCACAAACACGGATCAAGGATGCGTACTGGGAAACTTTGATGTTATGGCTGTTGGACGATGCCCGTCAGTGGAATGAAGCATGTAAGGTAACGCGAGCGAACAAATGCGTGTACTGCAAATCTACCTTGACTGCTTTGGCAGAATTGTGGGTCTTCGTGACTATTGAGCATGCAAGTTCAAGGCGGCATCCACAGCCGAGGGTCAGCAGGATGCATGCATTGCACGGCTGGACAGCAGGGACATGTAAGCCACAGACCGAATCGACGCGCGGCGGGATATGATCGTATGGCGTGCGTTTGCGCGACTCGGCTTCATGCAGTGTTTTGAAGAAATGCAGCTTGGTTTTGAGCGACAGGTTGTTCTTGCTGAGCTGCTCCACATGCGATCGGAGCTCGTCGATCAGATCACGTTGCTCCTTGGATTCTCGTCGGGGTCCTGCGATGGCCGAGGGTTCTGCATGGCTTGATCCTGTTGGCAGCCCGTCCCGCCAGCGAGCCGAGTTTTGGCAAGCGACGCGTCAGTTGAGCCATGTGTTGTGCCAACGTGAGCTCGCAGCAGAAAGGAATGCAAAGGAGGGACAAGCACATACTGAGCCCTCCACCATCGCTTGCTTTTTGTCGGCCGAGGTCTTCAGAAAGCTTTTGAACCTTGGCGGCCAGCCTTGGGAGTGCAGACAGCGTCAGCCAAGATGGCGATGCTTGTCAGGTCGCCAAACGTGACCGCGGTGGTGCTGAGCACATGCACTGTCGGACGGCAGCCCAACGTGCCAGGCAGCATGCAGCCGCAGCTTCAAACCCACTTTTTGGCTCTGTCGTCCTGCTGCCTGAGTCGTTGCTTCAGCTCTCTGTTCTCATCACGCACCGCAAACAGCTGCGTCTCCATCGCATCCGACGCCGCTGTGCCACCTGTCTTGATGCCAGCAGCAAAATTTGGCCGTTTAAGCATTCGCACTGTTTTTGGAGAAATTTTCCCCAAAATGCTGCGAACAAACGAGGATGATTCGAGTGCGCAGCGCACGGCAACGTTCCGGCTGGCAGAGGTTGCCGAGCACCACACGGCCAAGTCGCTGTGGATTATTGTCGATGCCAAGGGTGAGTGCCAGCTGCCCACGCATCCGCCCATGTATCAGTCCATGCATCAGTCCATGCTGCCCATGCATCAGTCCATGCCGTGCGCCAGCAGTTTGCTCTTCATTGCGGCAGTTCATCAAGCGCCTCTTTTGAGCAGGCGGCGGCGGCTGATGGTGGCGGATGGAGGCCTGCATGCCCGGCCGGTGCCCAGGGCGAGGATTGCAGCTGCTGGCCCACCGCATGGATGGATGCACGGCCTGCCTGTCTGGCCTCTGCTGCTGTCCGCCACGACGCAGCAAGACGCCATCCCGCCTCCGTCAGGATGATTCGACGGTGACTCGGCGCTGACATGCATCATGGTTGCTCCGACCCCGCGGCCGGCCGGCCCTCCCTGCCATCGACACAAACACACATCCCGCGGCCTGCACCTCCGTTTGGCACTTGGGCGGCACCCTGGCACTGCAGTCTACGACATCACCAACTTTATCTTTGACCACCCCGGCGGCGAGGAGATCCTGCTGCAGTATGGCGGCCAGGATGTGACTGCGGTGATGCAGGACGCCGCCGAGCATGTGCATTCGGACTCGGCGTACGACATGCTCGAGCCGTTCTTTATCGGCAACCTGTCCAAGGCCGATGTCGCACTGGCCGCCGCCGATGCGTCCAAGCGCCGCGAGAATGCGGTCAAGGAGACGCCCTTCATCGACATCACCAAGCCGATGCTGAGCCAGGTGTGGAACAGCACCTGGACCAAGGAGCACTACCTGAAGATGGTGCACATCCCGCGCCACTGCCACGAATCAGCGCCCATGTTTGGCTCGCCACTGCTCGAGGTCTTCACCAAGACGTTCTGGTGGGGCGTTCCCCTGTTCTGGAGCCCCATCATCACCTACTGCATCATGACTGCGAGCCGCACCATTGCTGTGCCTCAGGTCGCCGCATCGTTTCTCGGAGGCATCTTTGCATGGACTCTGATCGAGTACTCGCTGCACCGCTTCCTTTTCCACATTGACGATCTGCTGCCCAGCCATCCTGTGGCATTCACAGCCCACTTCCTGCTCCATGGCATCCACCACTACCTGCCCATGGACAAGATGCGTCTTGTTATGCCGCCTGCGCTCGGCTTTACTCTTGCGTATCCCATTTGGAGCGCGTATGTGGCGTACTTGCCCCTTGGCATTGGCCACGCCGTCTCCGCAGGATCCATGACCGGCTTTGTGCTCTACGATCTCATGCACTGTATGTTCCTGCCTTGAATGCTGTGCTTTTTGCAGTTGCACACGTGTCCACTGCTGCAGACTGCACTTGTTGGATAACTAACATTGCCCTCTACACGCAGACTACATCCACCACGGCAGACCGTATGGTGCTCACCTGAGAGAGATGAAGAGCTACCATCTCGACCACCACTACAAGAATCCCGAGCTCGGCTTTGGCATCACATCCAAGCTCTGGGACGTTCTTTTCGGCACAAAGCTTTACTAGTGGGGCCAATAGATGGCTGCAGTCCAACCAGCATGCCAAGAGTCGACCATGGATGAAACACGATGCCCTTTGCCGTATCCATCTGCATCCATTCACTATATTAAAGACTCTGGTTTGGCCTCGAGTGCACCCTCACCCCGTGACGTTCATGCGCATCAGCTCGCCAATCGAATTGGTGTTCTTGTCGCGGACATACGTCTCGATCTTGGCCCTGTAGTTCTGCCGACGAAGCAGCTGGTCATCGTCCACGAATGGCAGGTGTGTGAATCGGTCCTGGGGGGTCAACAGCAACGTCAGCCACGGTCAGACCAAACCAGATATTGGCAATGCGTCTCGCAAAACGAATACAGCGACTCACAGGCTCGCTCATGTAGAAATGGCTTTCGCTTGGCGCTTGGACGGTTACATGAGTCTTGTGCTTCCATTCGGTGTTGCATGCGTATCGGGTATTGATGGTAGCGTGCGCTGCTGGCTCGTGGCTGGTTTTGGAGACAAGACGCGCAATCGGCCTTTTTACATCCGTTCCACTGTCAGACGCTCTGCAGGCACGACAAGAGGGCGGAAAGCATGCAAGACGTACGCTGATTGCCACTCTCCCCCATTGATATGGATCACGTCGCGGATGTGCCGTGGGGCGTGTGGATCGTCAAACCTGCGGGCCGGCAGAGCCTCAGATGCCCCTCGGTTCAATCCCGACAGAGGGCAGAAGGCGGCATTGGTGCCTGGGATGCAGCTATATCTTTTTCCAAGCAGCAAGTATGCATGGCAACAAGAGCCTGGTCAGACAACGTCGCTCAAGAGTCATTTTGGAAACGGAGAGGGTCGCCATGCTGACCTTGCTGCTCTGCACCCTTGGAGCGCAATCTACCATTTGGCAAGGGCTTGAGGGGGCCATACGTGCAGGCTGCGTCCAGGACACGATCATCGCCCGCGGATCCTGCCAGAGAGAGTCCAAGAGCAAACTGACGGCCTTCGCCGCCTGGCCCGTGGTATGCTGCTGGGAATGGCTTGCGGATGCACGTTGGTCCATTCGCCGTGTATACGTCTCGAAGGAACTGGATCCGATTCGAGACGCCAAACGTTGTCCCACGGTGGCGCTGCGTGAATGCCAGTGTCTTGAGCACCATGCCTGCTGGCGCCATTGAGCAGTTGTGTGCATGGCTGTATCGCCCAAGATGAAAGTCATGCGGCACTTTTGGCCGCCCAAATGCAGCCACAATGTCATCAGAGAGATTTGAACTGCTGTCGATGATGCCCATGTGGTCGCCGTCATCGTGAGCGTCGCCTGCACCTTGCCGTGCTGCTGCCTTGGTGGATCCGGTCGCGCCTTGCGCTGCGCCGGATGCATCGTCTCTTGTCCTTGCCGCCGTCATCTGATCGGGCTGGCCCGCTGCAACACTTGCAGCTGCCGTCCCGTCTTTGGCCGCTGCTGCCCCACTGCTCGCAGCATTCGGATTGCGTGGCTTTGAGGGAGGATGCTCAGATGGCTTGGCATCCGACTGTTCATGAGCGAGACCGTGCTGGTGGCGATGCTTCTGGGTGGCGTGACTCTGATGCAACAGGGCATGGTGGTGCTGGCCGTGCAGACTGGGATGCTGTTTTGATGGATCGCTCCGGCGGCTGGCTGCTGGCGCACGCTGCGGACCAGGAAACGCATCCTTTCCAGGCACGATCGGTGTAGGGGCGGTTGGTGGGCGATGCGGCAAGCGCAGCGGCTGCCGCGATGTTGGTCCATACGCCTCTGACTGGGCAGCACGAGACCTTCCGATCGTTTGTGGGGACACGTGCTGCAGATCTGCAACTGCATGGCTTGCGGTCGGACGTCCAGTAAACGGTGCAGCTGCGAAGCTGTGTGAATGTGCGTTGCCGGACGTGGCTGGTTGCGGCATGCTGGCCGCCATTGCCGTCGAGGACGGCATGGGGAATGCAATCCCAGAGCCAGCATTGCCAGCCATCGACAACGACGCGGCAGACACGCCAGGCTGTCCGCCGGCGGTGCGCCTTGGCCCTCTGTCATCGAATGCGTGGCGGGCGGCGCCTGGGCCGTCATCCTCAAGAGAGTCTTCTGTTCCACGGCTATGTCCCTGCCCGATCGTGAACGGCCGGAACGTGTCTGGCGTGAAGCTCGTGAGCACAAAGGCCTTTGTGGCCGTCCGAGGCCGAGACGAGATCTGGTCGGCCATCTGACAAGGTTCGTCGCCAAAGACAAAAATGTCCGTCCACCGAGCTCGAGGACAATCAGGACGGGGCGGACACGGCCCGCGGCGGTATGTCGGCGGTCCAGCAGCAGCCCGTGGCGGAGGCCGAGAACGAAGCTCTGGTCGAGGCGACTATGGCAGCCGTGATTCTGAGCCCATGGCCGGCTTTGACTTTGAAGATGGCCCTTCTGTCGATGCACTTGGCAACCATCAGCACGACGACGACCTTGCCGCCGCCAACGACGAGCAGCTGGCCGACACGACCGCCGTTGACGGAGCGCAGGTCAGCCAGCTGCGAGACGACCTCGACGAGAAGATGGGATTCCCAAGGTACCGAGAGGGCCCAGACAAGCTCGGGTGGCTCATCAACATCCATCCCGTAAGCGTCTTGTCTGCTCGCACTGTCCTCGCCGCCAGGCATTCTCAACAGTTGTCCGAGATCGGACATCCGCAGCAACGCTTGAATCCAGCCAGCCAGTCCCAATCCCCATTGACCCCCTTTGCCGTGCACAGACGACAGTGATGGACACCGAGTGTCCGACTGGCAAGGCTGGCGTAGATCTCTACTTTGTCGAGGAAGATGGCGCTACATTCAAGGCCACCGTCTTGCACCAGCCCTACTTTTACGTCATCTGCAAGGTAACGCTGGCTGTGTCGTCGGGATATGCATTCGTCCCAACACGGCAGGTGTGCAAAGTTGGCTCATCCTTGCGCCGCCATAACAGCCTGGAACAGAGAGTGACGTCGAAGAGCATCTCAAGAGAAAGTTCCGACGGACGCTTGTGTCCGTGGTTAAGATGATCAAGGACGATCTTGAGTTGGTACGTCCCTTGGTGACCGCGTCCGCATCGTGCTTGTTATCCAGACGCAGCCATCACGCACAGTGAGTCTAGCCCTTTTGCCTCGGACTCAGATTGCTGTGCTTTCCCCAGCCAAACCACATTGCAGAGCAGAAGCGGACGCTGCTCAAGCTCTCGTTTTGGAATGTCCAGCAACTGCAAACAGTCAAGAGCGCTCTTACACCTCTGATCGACCGCAACCAGTCTGCTCATTCGTCGCAGCAGTCCTTCGAGCCCTATGCAGCGTATGCCGTTGACATCTGTTGGCGCCATGGATAGTTTGCGCTGCTGCACGCACCGACTAACATCCCATCCGCAATGGTGCCGCGGACGGCATGTTTGTCCAGAGCCGGCTCAGGTACCGGATACAGACGCGTCGGCGAAGAAGGCTTTGACGGCATTCTGGAACTCCGAGAGCACGATGTCATGTACTACACTCGAGTGACAATCGACTGCGGTAAATCCTCGAGAGTTATGAGCATACATATGCTATGCACATCCTTACACTGCATGCGCATGTTTCAGACATCCGCGTTGGTTTGTGGTACAGTGTGCGCTCGATTGCAGGCAACATCGTGCTCGAATCCCGGCCGGAAAAAGTCCAGCGTGCCGATCCTGTGATCCTCGCGTTTGACATTGAGACGACTAAGCTCCCGCTCAAGTTCCCCGATGCTGAAATTGACTCGATCATGATGATCTCTTACATGATCGACGGGCAGGTTCGTTCGGGCAGGAAGCAATCATGTAGACCACGCAGATTGTCTTTTGCCGTCTGGTGCTAATCCAGCCTGGCCGATTGCGCTCTTTCATGTTGCCCTCTTGTTGCACAGGGCTATTTGATCACCAACCGTGAGATTGTATCGCAGGACATTCAAGACTTTGAGTACACGCCAAAACCAGAGTTTGAGGGCCACTTTACCATCTACAATGCCAAAAACGAGGTACGCTGCAGCTGCCCTACTTTTGTGGTGTATGTGTTTGTGTGTCCTAACCATTTGTCCTGTTGTGTGGAACTTTATGGATATAGGAAGCGCTCCTTCGAAAGTTTATTGAGCATATCCAGGTCGCGCGTCCAACAGTGTTTGTGACTTACAACGGCGACTTTTTCGATTGGCCCTTTGTCGAAGCGCGCGCCAAGGTGTTTTCGATTAACCTTTTCAGGGTGAGCCAAGAGACTGGATGCTGTTTTATCGGCTCCGTCACTGATGGCCTCTGGATGTTGTTCGACGTGCATTGTAGGAGATTGGCTTCATGAAGGACTCGAGTGGCGAGTTCAAGGCGCGCAATGCGATTCACATGGATTGCTTTGCATGGGTAAAGCGCGACAGTTACCTGCCTCAAGGAAGCCAGAACCTGAAGGTGCGTTTCTCATTTGACATGCGCCTGTGCCTACGCTGCACACTCACTCCCTCACTCGCTTTGATAACCGACAACACACATCCATAACCACAACCACCAGGCTGTGGCAACTTACAAACTTGGCTACAATCCTATGGAAATCGATCCAGAGGACATGACGAGGTAGGGTCGACTGCAACCACAAGGTGGACGCACACTATTGACTGACATACATTTGTGTCGTCTTGCAAGATTTGCTGCCGATCAGCCTCAAGTCCTTGCACAATATTCCGTCTCCGATGCAGTCGCGACATACTACCTGTACATGAAGTACGTGCACCCGTTCATCTTCTCGCTCTGCAACATCATCCCGATGAACCCAGACGACGTGCTCCGCCGTGGATCGGGCACGCTTTGCGAGCACTTGTTGATGGTAAGTCGGCTTTCGATGTCTGCCCGTCTGCTTTGCATGCGCATCCATCCTTGCTTAGGCTGACCACCTCCTTCCGAATGCTCTGTCTAGGTTGAGGCCGTCAAGTCAAATGTCATCATGCCAAACAAGCATGTCGAGCGATCGGGCCGCACGTTCGAGGGTCATCTTCTTGAGAGCGAGACTTACGTTGGTGGGCATGTGGAGGCTCTCGAGGCCGGCGTCTTCCGATCGGATATTCCCACGCAATTTCGTCTTGCCCCAGCGGCGGTCAACCAAGTGAGCACAAGTCTCTGCACAGAGCAGAGCTCTGCCATCATTGCAAGCGAGCGTGTTTCTTGCTGACCTCCCCAATCTGTCCGACATGAACAATCAGCTCATCCAAGAGATCGACCATGCACTCACGTTCAGCATCACTGTCGAGGGCCAGCTGTCCAAGGCCGATGTGGTCAACTACGACGAAGTTCGAGACACGATTGTCAAGCAACTAGTTGGGCTGCGCGACATGCCCAATCGGTGCGAGGAGCCGCTCATTTACCACTTGGATGTGGCCGCAATGTACGTCCATTCTGTCCCCAAGCGTGCCAAGGCGGTCTTGAGGCAGCACTCGTGGGCAGTCAAATGATCTAACCATCTTCTCAATCGTCCGCTTGTGCAACGTGACAATGTGTGCATTGTAGGTATCCGAACATCATTCTGACGAACCGTCTTCAGCCCAACGCCGTCATTGAGGAACCCATGTGTGCAGCCTGCGACTTTAACGAAGGACCAGGCAGCTCCTGCCAACGGCGAATGACATGGTCATGGCGAGGCGAATACTTTCCTGCCTCGCGCGGCGAAGTCAACATGATTCGCAATCAGCTGGAGCAAGAGCGTCTGCCCGTCTCCAACGCACATGGCCCGATGAAAGACGAGTCCGGAGAAGCTCTGACACGCGCCTTCCACGAGCTGCGCGTCAGCGACCAGAATGCCCATTTGAAGAAGCGCGTCGCCGAGTACAGCCGCAAAGTATACGGCCGTGTGCACGAGACCAAAGTCGTCGAGCGCGAGTTGATTGTTTGCCAGCGCGAACACCCCTTTTACGTCGACACTGTGCGCGCGTTCCGTGACCGCCGCTACGAGTACAAGGGTCTGCACAAGACGTGGAAGAAGAAGCTCGAAGATTCCGTCAAGCAGAACGATCTCGCCGCAGCAGACGAGGCCAAGCGCATGATTGTCATCTACGACTCGCTCCAGCTTGCCCACAAGTGCATCTTGAATTCGTTCTACGGCTATGTGATGCGCAAGGGCGCTCGCTGGTTCTCGATGGAGATGGCAGGCATTGTGTGTCTGACGGGTGCGCGCATCATCCAGCTGGCCCGCACACGAGTCGAGCAGCTCGGACGTCCACTTGAGCTCGACACGGACGGCATTTGGTGCATCCTTCCAAAGTCCTTCCCCGAAAACTTTTCGTTCAAGCTCGCCAACGGCAAGACGTTCTCCATCTCGTACCCGTGTGTGATGCTCAACCACCTGGTGCATGCCGAGTTCACGAACCATCAGTACCAGAACCTTGGGCCAGATGGCGCGTACAAGATGCACAGCGAGAACAGTATCTTTTTCGAGGTTGACGGGCCGTACCGGGCCATGATCCTTCCGGCGTCGACCGAGGAAGACAAGCTGCTCAAGAAGCGGTATGCTGTGTTCAACCACGACGGCAGTCTTGCTGAACTCAAGGGCTTTGAAGTCAAGCGCCGCGGCGAGCTCAAGCTGATCAAGGACTTCCAAAGCAGCATCTTCAAGGTCTTTTTGGAGGGCAGCACTCTGCAGGAGTGCTACACCATTGTCGGCACCGGCGCCAATCGCTGGCTGGACATTCTGCACAGCAAAGGCGTGGATCTGCCCGACGCCGAGCTGTTTGAGTTCATTTCAGAGAACCGCAGCATGAGCAAGTCTCTCAAGGACTATGGCGCGCAAAAGTCAACGTCGATCACCACAGCCAAACGTCTCGCCGAGTTCCTGGGCGATCAGATGGTCAAGGACCGCGGACTGGCGTGCAAGTTCATCATCTCTGCGCGGCCGCAAGGAGTGCCGGTCAGCGAGCGCGCAGTACCGGTCGCCATTTTCCAGGCAGACCCAGCCGTGCGACGCCATTTCCTGCGCATTTGGCTCAAGGACAACTCGATCCAAGACATTGACTTGCGCAGCATTCTTGACTGGAGCTACTACATCGAGCGCTTCTCGAGCGTCATCCAGAAGCTGATCACGATCCCTGCCGCCATGCAGTCGGTCGCCAACCCTGTCCCGCGTGTGCGACACCCCGACTGGCTCTTCCGCCGCGTTGCTGCCCAGGAAGACCGATTCAAGCAGCGCCGCATCACGGACATCTTTTCAAAGACAGACAAGCTGGATCTGCTTGAGCGTGATCTGGCAGAGCAGCAGCGGCATGCCAAGAAACGCCGCAACGGTCAGGACATGGACGGCGCCGACGATGACAGCCAAAGCGACGCCGAGTCTGTGCTAGGCGAGCGCGACGATGATGCCGAAAACAACCATGAGCAGGACGGTCATGATGCAGCCGGCACCAACGTGCATTACATGGACGACTACCCTCAATGGCTCCAGGCAGCCAAGCTGCGATGGAGAATGCGGTTTGGACAGACTGGCAAGGGCGATCGAGGGAGCAGTGGCGCAGACAAGAGACGCGGCAAAGCGCTGACCAGTCGTGGGTCTGACCCAAAGTCGCTGGGTCTCTCGGTCTTGGGATCTGACCGTGTGCTGGCGCATCCAAAGCGGCGACTGGGGACGTCCGCGTTCTCGCTGTTTGGCGGGCAAGGACGGGCGGCTGTCCAAGCGAATGGCAGTGCCATGGCCGAGCTTAGTGCGGCTTCGTCCAGAGCCATGGCGCATGCACAGGCACAGGCCAGACACAGTGGAGGTGCACAAGTGCTGCAGGTTGTGGAAAGCGACATTCCCGGCAGCTTCCACATGTGGGTTCTGACGTCCGCCGGCATCCAGCGAGTCCGTCTCGAGGTCCCCCGTCGCTTCTACATGAACTCGCGAGTGTCGAGTCCGGGCGAGCTGCCCAAACATGAACTGCTGCGCGCCACAAGGTGCTCGCGATCTCTGCCTCGGAACCACGCGTGCCACTTCCTGTATCAGCTGGAAATGCCCGAGCCGTTCTATCTCGAAAACAGCAGCCTGTTGACCGCTCTGTTCAACCACCCGGACGTGGACGGTGTGTACGAGACGCAGCTCTCGCTCCTCTTCCGTGCGCTACTGCAGATTGGCTGTCTGTCGTCCATCTCAAAGCCAGCACCTGGAAGCGGTGTGCCGAGCTCGCTGCACCTCGACGAGATCAAGAGCGACCTTGGCCTGAGCCGGACAGACTATCTGAGCGACCGTCGCCTTCTTTTCGTGTACATGTTCCATGCGCTGAGTGGTCCACGCCATGTGATTGGGCTCGTGTTCATTCCAACTGGCCGCTGCCACCTCCTTGTCGTTGACCCAGGCAGCAACCGCGATGCCATCCCAAACGTTGGCCGCATGTACGCCGAGACTATCGCTAAAGACAGCGACTCGACACCATCGGATACTGCATTCATCTACCCTGCCCAACTTGACGTTGTGACTTCGCTTCACGACTCGGAACGCGACGCATTTGCAGCAGCCAGCCAGCTCGTCCGCAACCATCTCGATCAACGTCGCGGCGCCACGGTTCTGGCCATGCAGTCACCGCGTTCAAGAAAGTACCTCGAGAACTCTGGCTTTGTGGTCGTGCGCGAGATCCCTGTCGTGTCAGTGCCCAGCCACAAAAACGACGGCATTTTCCCTGCCCTGGGATGGCAGATGTACGCTGTTCGGCGCATGCTCGGCCACTTTATGCACCTAAGCGATTTTCTGGACAACCGCGTGCAGCTGGCGCGTTATGCCGACGTTCCGCTGTGCAACATCGAGAACGACCACCCGCTGTTCCTTTGCGACCTCTTTTTGGCGCGGCGGCTCGTCAAGGCCGATGCCGTACTGTGGTTTTCCATGTCTGGCAAGCCGGATCTTGGCGGCGTCGAAAGCGAAGACAACCACTACGCACACGATCTGCCTGTCAACCCCGAGATGAACAAGCCTGGTGCATTCTCAATGGTGTGCGTCGAGCTGGATGTCTGGGATCTGGCGTTGAACACGATCCTGCAGTCGGACCTCATCCACGGACTGGAGAATCCCATGAGCAGCTCCGCGTATGCTCAGCACCAGGTGACAGCGGTCGTCACTCAGCTGGATGGGCAATCGAGCGAGGACACGGTGCAAGGGCGTCAACAGCAGCCCACCTCGCTAGCTCAGTCCAAGTCTGGACAAGCAGCTGTGCCCATGGCCCACTCGGCCGACCGCAACGCCATCTCTCCATCGACATTTGCCATCTTCCGCGCCATGGTCAAGAACTGGACAGAAGAGGTCCGCCGCAAGAATGCGTTTGCATCGCACATGCTTGATCACCTTTTCCGCTGGATCACGTCGCCATCCGCCAAGCTCTTTGATCCGGCTCTTTTCCGCTTCATCCACGACCTGATGAAACGCGTATTCTGGCAGCTTGTTGGCCAGCTCCGCCAGCTTGGTGCGGATGTGCTCTTTGCTTCGTTTGAAAAGATTGTCATTTCGACCAACAAGGCGACGCTGGCGAACGCGCAGGGATACATCACTTACGCGATAGCGTCGATTGTCAAGAGGGACATTTTTGTGCATGTCGAGGTCAAGCCGGCGCGGTTCTGGCACTATCTGATGTGGATGGACCCGTTCAACTGGGCTGGAATCGTGTGGACGCAATCCGAAACGGAGATGGGCAGTCTGCAGTCTACGGCTGCAGAGGTGGACATGAAATGGAGCATGGTGGAGCGACTGCCTCGGCGCCACCAGGTTGCGTTCATGCGCATTGTAGCAGAGTACCTCGAGGAGATTCGACTAGCCGGCACACCCAGCAAAACAGCCTGGGTCGAGTTTGTTGCCCAAATCATCGACCAGAAACTCAAGCGTCAGCTCATGGTCATGGTGCAGGACTTTTCAAGAACATTGTCGGTCGATCACTACGACCACGCATTGGCAAACTTGGAATCGCGCGGTGCTGGAGCGGACCCACACCTTGAGTTTGTCAAATGCATCTGCGCCGTCTTTGGGCTTGACGAGCCACTCGAAAGCCACGTGCGCACTCTCAAGCGCGATCTGTTGGCGATCCTGCACGTGAACGAGTTCAGCCAAAAGGCAAAGTTTGCACCCCCGTCGGATTCACTGGTTCTCCACCAAGTCATTTGCGAGTATTGTCACTACTGCCGCGACCTGGATCTAACGCGAGAGCGGCCAAGCGACCTCGCACAGGCCGATGACGCGCTCAACACCGATGCCGCGTCCAAAGACCGACTGGCAACTTCTGCTCCTGCCGGATTCTGGGCATGCAGTGCATGCCACATGGAGTACGATCGCGGCCTGTTAGAACAGCAGCTGGTTGATATGGTGGTGAAGCGGATGATGGCATGGCAGCTGCAGGATGTGCGCTGCTCTGATTGCCGCTTTGTGCTTGCAGAGGATCTGCGCAGTCACTGTCCACGGTGCACAAGTGCAATTACAACAGTGCAAGACAAGAGCGGGCTGCTGCGGTTGCTGGGCTATTTGCGCGCGATTGCGACTGTGCATGGACTGGAAATGCTCAGCGAAATAGTTGATACTCTCAAGCCATGATTGAACAAAGCTAGCTCTTCCTTCCGTCTGTCTGTCTTCAATCGTGGTGGCTATATGGTAGCTTTCTTATAGTGCATTCAAGACAAAGTGGCAATGACATTGGATCGGCCAAGGAGAGTGGCCAGATAGCGCACAGCGTCGCCACTGATCTGGGGATTGCTGCTAATGTCCATTGCGAGACTGGAAGAGCCGCCTGCATCGTGTATGTTCTGGATACCACGCACCAGCCCAGCTCCTCTGACATTGGGGCATGCGGCGACCGAGATACGCGCCAGATGTGGAGCAACGCCACAGATTGTTTCGATGGCGGCATCCGTGGGGGCCAAGCTTCTTGACATGTCCAGCTCCACCAGTTGATGGAGGAGAGGGGCAAGCTCGGAAAAGGCAGCAGACGAGATACGCGGGCAGCCGGCCAGGTTCAACTGTTTGATCCCAGCAGCCGTTGATGCATTTGTGGCAACTAGCGAGCGCAAAAACTCGTCATCAATGTTGGCACAGCTGGGAAACTCTATGGTCTCGAGGTTGGCGCAGAACTGCAAAACGTGGCCTAGTCCGCGACTTGTAACATGCGGGCACTTGGGGATGCTGATGGACGCAAGACTCTGGCAGCCTTCTGCAAAGATGAGCAATGCATCATCCATGGCGACCGACGTCGGAGTACCAAGATTGGTGCCACCTAAGCGAATAGCCTGAAGTTGGTGACATGCAGCGAGGTGGATGAGGGATTGACGCGTAATGTGCTCGCAGCGCTCGAGATCGACCGAGATCAACGTCTTGCCCCATTGACTGGCTATGGCATGGGCTGTCTGGTCGTCTATGGGGCAGCCGGCGAGACGGACAGTGCGGAGGCGGCACTGAGCCTGCAAGTAGAGCGCCATTGCAAGCAGCGTTTGTGTTCGTGGATGTGTCAGTTGAGTACACTTGGCAAGAGAGCAACATGCGGCATAAACTCAATCGGGCTCGCCTTGCTTAGGTCATGGGTAAACGCACTGCTTGTCACGCCAATGCAGTCACTGATGTCGATCTCCTGCAGAGAATGGCAGCGAAGCAACATGCGCGCCAGTGAAGCTGCATCGAGAAGGCGAAGACTGAAGAGATGCAGGCGCGACAGCGAGGGCAGCCGGCCAGTAAAATCAGCGAGCGCAGAGCCTGGGATCTTGGTGTTGCCGCCCAATGAGAGGAATCGAAGCGACAGCAGCTTGTATGCGCCAAACGGGGACAGGCCAGTCTTGGTCAGCTTTGGGACAGAGCCAAGTTGAAGGGCTTGGAGTGTTTGGCGACTTCGACGAGCGATCCATTCGACGTCGCGGTGCACCAGCCGGCCGTTGAGATGCGACAGATCAACGTTTGACCAGAGCGCCGGGTTATCTTGAAGCAGGCGTCGCCATGTTCGGCATGTCTTGCTCAGCCGCGCAAGCATGGTGACTGGAAGGCGGCTTGCGACGAGACACAAGATCTCGGCTGGAAGACTGAAGATGCTGCTCGTTGACGAAACAGTGGCAGTCGATGCGACCGATGCGGCTGTGGCTTGACGTTTCCGGTGATGCGTTTGGACATTGTCCGAGCCGTGTCCAGGCGGTGTTTCGCTGCTGGCATGGACGGGCCCGCGGGTGGAAGATGCGGCTCGCAGCCGGACAAGACGCTGCTCGCAGTCATGGAGCAGCTGCTGTGCAAGTTTGCGAAAGCCAGGAAGCCTGTCCTCGCCACCTTGATCCTCGGCCAGCCCAACACTGCGCAGGGAAAGGCGCACATGTCCAGCATCAAGCAGCAGCCTGGCGGCCTCAAGGTGGAGCCTGACGGCGTCGGAAGACCCAGGCGGGGCAGACGCAAGCTGCCTTGACACCTGCCGAAGCGCATCGGAGCTGTCCATACTGGATGCGCACCATTGTCGTCAGTTGCGCATCCCATCAGCAAGTGGGTCCTTGAACGGCTCAGGGAGATCTGACTTACACGTCCGATTGATGTTTGCCCGGAAACCATCAACGTTATGTCGTTGTCCGTAACCTGGCTCACCAGCCCGCCGGCAAAGCATCTTCCTGTTGGTCTTCCGGCGACGCAGACAGGCCAGTCGTCTTCGCCATCCAAGCCACAGACGAGCGCTGCAGCACCAGCCGATAGAGTCGCTGTCCCTGGTCACAGCATCGCCGCTGAACACATCCGAAGCACCACTCTTGCACTTGAGCTGGCCAACGAGGAGTCCGCGAGCAACAGCAACAGCGGCGTCGATGTTGGAACGGGCATTGCGGCCGGCATTGCAAGCAAGCTGGGCAAGACAACGTCAGGCGCCAATCCGAGTTTGGCCAGCGCTGCGGAAGCAGACACCGGCTCATCAGCTGCAAGCCTGCATCGGAAGCGTCGCAAGCCAACCGTGTCAGACGCGCGCATCTCAACACTGGAGCGTGGCCTGTCATCGCTCATCCAAGACTGCCATTCGGTCTTTGCAGAGCCAAATGACGAGCAGGCATTGACACCAGTCTCGTCGCTTGCAGCTCAAGATGTTAGCACCGTTAGTCTACCATCAGCCTCGAGACAGCAGCAGCAGCAGCAGCAGCAGCAGCCTGACCTACCAGCTCAAGATCTTGAACCTGCACCGGTACCAGACCTGCAACAGCATACACAGACCGGTCGCAACAGCAAGGCTGATGACGACTTTCAGCATCGGCAAGAACAGCAACCACGTCCAGCCAGTATGGAGACAAGCACTCTGCCCAACCAATCAGTACCGATCAACACGCAGCTGCTCACACAACAGCAGCAACCGCCGCCCTCGATATCGCGTTTCTTTGTTCTCGAGTCATTGGTCCGCCTTGTTCCTGGATCAGCACACATGCACGAAAAGGCCGTTCGTGCATTTGACGAGTCGCAGATGATCGAACAGCTGATTGTTCTCCGAGGCGAGTGGCTCGAGACAGAGTTGGAGCCAGGAGACTACGTGCATATCAAAATGGCGCGAACAGATCCGGACGGAACGCTTATCGTCGATTCAGACGATGGGCTGCTCGTGCTGCATCCAGACTACCTTGTGCCCGTGACCACCATTGCAGAGAGTCTGACGTGTATTCGCCGCTCCGTTCTCAGCAGCCGTGTCCAAGGCCGGAGTACGAGTGCACCGCTGGTGTTTGGAAGTGTGCTTCACGAGGTGTTCCAGCAGGCGCTCCAACAGTGCGACTTCTCGTCCGCGTTCCTCTACAGCAAATGCCGAGAGGTCTTGGCTGGTTTCATTGACGATCTTTGGAGCCTGTCGATCGTAGAGGCAGACGCTCTCGACCAAATGCAGCCCATGATTGCGTCCATGCAGCAATGGGCCCTGTCCTATCTGGACGAAAAGCTGCGCGAGGGAATCAACAAGAAAGGTCCAGTCGTCGGCGGCAACGGCACGGGCCATACGACATATCAGCAACAAGCTGGGCCATCAACTGCTCCCGCACCAGCGCCACTCGGGAGCAGCTCATTGACGGCGGCCAAGGCATTGCCACGCTCGGCGTCGACGTCATCGAATATCTGTGTGGTGGACGAAGTGCTGGACATTGAGGAGTCGATCTGGTCGCACAAATACGGCATCAAGGGGTTCATCGACGTCACGGCTAAGATCCGCGTGGGCAGCCTCGACGCCGAACCTGTCCTTGCACCGGTTGAGTTGAAGACCGGCAAGAGCATGTACGCGATTGACTCGCACCGTGCTCAGACAATGCTGTACGCATTGATCATGTCGGATCATCACAACACGGACGTTGGCCACGGTCTTCTTGCCTACCTCTCACTCAATGTGAGCGAACTCGTGCCGTTCCGGTTGAACGAGATCCGTCACATGATTATCCTGCGCAATAGCCTTGTGTCGTACTTTGTCAGACGTGAAAATGCCTATCCACATCTTCCTGCTATAGTCAGCAAGGAATGGGCATGTCGACGCTGCTATATGCTGGACAGCTGTATGATCTATCACAAGGTAGGAGCGAACTCCTTGGTTGGCAGTCGCGATGAACGGCTTGGAACTGACATGATCGACGTTGCTTTATTGCAGATGGAGGGTGGGGCACCAAACGAGTACGGATCGGATCCGATCTTTGCAGAAAAGCATTCACAGATTGCCGCGAAGCACTTGCCCTTTTTCGAATACTGGGACAAGTTCATCACGCAAGAAGAGCCAGACATGGAAAAATGCACCAGAGAATTGTTTACCCTTTCAAGCCAGCAACGCGAGCAGCTTGGACGGTACGCCTGCGATGAATGTGGCGGTTTACGTCCGCCAGAATCCTCACGTTTGCTGTAACATGCCAACCACTAGGTGCATTGCAGGCTTGCAAATCAGCCGTAAAGTCGCTTCTGACGATGGAGACAGCACGGGCCGAAAGGGGAGCAGTAACGTCTACGACTTTGCAAAGTTGAACGGCGGCAGCATCAGCCTGCTGCGCTGCAGCATGAGCGAAGGCGATCCTGTTCTTCTGACGAATGAGCATACAGGCACAAGGCTCAGCATTGGCACTTTGATAGGATTGACTGCCGAGTTTGTTCGCGTGATGTTCTCCAAGCCGCTGGACCTCGAAGCATTGCAGCGGAGCAACACAGTGTGCAGACTGGACGCTGACGAGTTTTCGGCTGGTCTCTCTGCAGTGCGCAACAATCTCACGTCCATTTTCACCGACAAGAGATTCGGCAAATGCAAGCGCATGATTGTGGACCTGGATGCTCCTTCGTTTCAGGCTGAAAAGCCAACACTACCGCTGCAAGGACTTGCCAATTTGAACTCTTCACAGCAAGGCGCCGTCGACCATGTCTTGCGAGGTGAGTTTGGAGACGTGCAGATATTCGCATTGTACTTGCTAACGATGATGACAGCCCAAGACTATGCGCTTGTCTTGGGAATGCCAGGAACGGGGAAAACGACCATGATTGCCCAGGCGATTGAAACGCTTGTACGGCACGGCAAGACGGTCCTGCTGACATCGTACACGCACTCGGCAGTCGATAACATCCTGCTCAAGCTGAAGTCTAGCGGTGTTGACTTCCTGAGAGTCGGTAGTCTTGGCAAGGTTTGTCTTGCCGCATGCGGGAATTGTGCGACAGCGGTTTGGAATGCAAGTCTAACAAAAGTGCACCAGATTCATCCTGATCTTCAAGCGGACGTCTTACAACAGCGCGAGAAAATCAAGTCTGTGTCGGATGCAACAGCGTATTATGGCACTGTTCCGATTGTCGCAACGACATGCCTTGGGTTGAGCCAGTACGTTGCTCATGATTGCAGCTTATACGTCCGTACAATGTCTAATCCAGCTGAGTCTTGATGATTGCGGTAGTCCAATCTTTACAAACAAGACGTTTGACTACTGCATAGTAGATGAAGCGTCACAGATTGTGCTGCCAGTGTGCCTTGGCCCTGTGCGTCTTGCCAGTGTGTTCATTCTGGTTGGCGATCACTACCAGTTGCCGCCGATTGTGAGTTTACTGTTACCTCTGTTTGCAGCCTTTAGTTCCTAACCAGAACGTTTATGGCCAGGCAAAGAACAAGGCTGGCGGTTCTGACGAGCCGCCCGTGTCGCTGTTCAAAAGGCTCTCAGAGGCACATCCATCAGCTGTAGTTGTGCTGGAACAACAATATCGGATGAACGCCGACATCATGAGCCTCGCAAATGCGGCCATCTACAACAGCAGGTTGCGATCGGGGTCTTTTGACATCGCCAACCGTGTCGTTGACCTGCCTCGGATGCAGGTATGGCGAAGCGATCTTCATCCAATTGGTGCATCTCCGTTACCCGAGCCATTTCCGTGTCCGAGTAACGGTAGATGCTGGCTTGAAAGCACTCTTAACCCAAGGTATATACTTTACAACAGTCAGCATCAAACCTTGGGATTCTTGACTGACCTTACAACTGTGACCGAGAAACAGACAGAGCGTCGTGTTTTTGGATACTGGCAGCGTTCCAGCACCCGAGACCCGTGTGGGCCAGTTTGTTCAGAACGAGATCGAAGCGAAGCTTGTGTACAAGGTCTGTAAGATAAAGTTGTGCGTCAAGTTGCAACTCAACATGGTTGGCTCATTTAATGCTGAACGTTGGATTGAACAGGTCGTTTGTTCAATGATCGGCGCTGGCGTGGAGCAGGGCGACATCGGCGTCATATCGCCATATCGGTCTCAGCTTCGGATTGTCGGCAGCCTGCTGCGTCCGTTTTCTGGTGTGGAGTCGCTGACGGTGGACAGATACCAGGGACGCGACAAAGCGTGTATTGTAATTTCGCTTGTCCGATCAAACGAATCTGGCAAGGCAAGTTCGCCATGCCCCAACTACTGACTTTACGTGCACAACAGTCAATAACTTTCAATGCGAACCAGGTTGGCGACCTGTTGCAGGACTGGCGACGAGTCAATGTTGCCATCACGCGGGCTAAATGCAAGCTCGTAATGATCGGGTGCAAGGCCACATTATCGCAATCGCCGCTGTTTAGTGCATTGTTCAAGCAACTAGACAGCAATGGCTGGGTAGGTTCCAAGGCAGCAGCGGACTGGAACTGTTCTCGACTGCTTACATGTTGTCACCAGGTTTTGAGTCTGCCAGGAAACGCCCATCTCATGCACGAGCGTGCGATGGAAACAATCTGCCAGAAAGCAGCTCCGAGTTTCGGTGCTATCAGCATCAGCGGTGCGGCTGCCAGCATTTCTAGGCGATCGTATATTGCACAGTCTGTCGCTCAGTAAACAGCCGACCATAGCAATGACTTTTATTGATCAGATGACATACGGCGAGGAGCAATGACATTTCCTGCACCAGGAGAGTAGCTGAAAGAGAAGCCGTGCTCGCGCGTGACTGTCCCAGTCTGCATGTCGGTCAAGTCTGGCAGAGGCATCCCGTCTGTATCAGACGGGAAGTTTTCGTAGTCGTCATCGATTGACAGTGCTGTGGACAGCCTGCGCGAATGCATGCTGATGACCGATCTGCGATGCGACTGGGTGTCGCCAACCGGCGATCGCGACCGAAGCGAGATGCTTGAACGAGCAACGCTTCTTCTTTTCCGGGCAGTCTGTTGATCAACAGACATACGCGGCCGCGGGACAACAGCCGTCCCAGAGTAGGCGGGCAGGTTGGAGGCATCGCGAAGCTCCTCCCATCGGAGCCAAGTGCTTGTTGAACGCTCCTTGCTTGGTTTTGTTGTCTTCTCAATCTCTTGTACAATTTCTACGTCGGTAGGTGTGTAGATGCGAGAGAATGCGTGGAACGCAAAGCGCGGTAGAAAGCAAAGAACCACGCCAAGGATGTATGCGAGCCAAAAAGTCGGGCAGGTATATACAATCGTTGCGTAGTTTTTGATGTTGCTGCCCGGAATAGCGCCTGCGATGACGAGGAATCCAAAGACAAGCAGATTCGATCCAAAGATGGCGCATGTTGGAATCCACGACCAAGACGTGATGCTGAAAGCGACGTAAAAGTTTGCGATGCTGAGAGTTGCGATGGACGTAGCGAGCGAGATGTATGTGTAGTCCTCGCCGTGGCCATTGGAGAACAGTATCATGTCTTGGACGAAAACCGTGTGCATGACCATAATGACGCCTGCCTGATAAACTCCTTCGAGTGCATACAAACCAGTCCGGAGATGCGTCAGAATAGCCCTGTTTATGCCCATGGCGTAGAGCTGCGGGTACATGCGCATCATGTCGCTAGATACGTCTTTTTCGAACGCGCCGAGAACGCCGACAGGCACGGCTGTGAACAGTATGTTGACGAGGATCCTGAATGGCAATGGTTGGCATGTTAGAACGGGAGGATAAACGTTGCAAACACCAGCCACATACATGTACGACGAGTCAAAGGATGGCTCAGCTGAGAATCCGCAATACAGCTGGAAAAAGAAGAGCGGCATGCTGGCATGAATGCCTTTGTTAGTTGACGATGTTGGCGAGCAGACATGTACAGCTACATACATGTAGATGATGTTCTTATAGAAAAAGTTCAAAATCATTCGCGCCGTCCGCACGTAGCACCACCGCCCATGAACAAGGAGCAGCCTCTCCAAGAAACGGAACTGCGAAATAACGTAGTCGGCCGCCATCGCCGCCTGCAGTCCTTCTTCGCCAGAGATGCCAACGCCGACATGAGCTGCCTGGATCATGCTGACATCGTTTGCTCCGTCGCCAATCGCAAGACACATGGCGTCCTGGGATTCCTTGATCAATTGCACGACTTTGGCCTTTTGAAGTGGGCTGACACGACAGCAGATGACAGCGGCGCATTGCGTTGACAGCTCAACAAAAACGCCTCTGGCATTTTCCTCGAGTGCGTGAAACAGCGCGCGTCCGTCAATCACGAGTGCAAACCGTCGAGATTGGTGCGCAGCGTGCAAACAGCTGTGATCTGCACCTGTGCTTGGGCGTGCACCGTCGGCTGCTGGCTGGCCCTGACCGTCATTGGCTGGCGCAAACTCTTGGCCTTGGAGACTCTGCTTGCCGAAGAAACTTTCCAACGCCTCTTCCATCTGCTTCAGCGTGGATCCTTCGTCGTCCTTGTTGTTTCCGCCGCGGATGAGGATGAGTGTCATGTCCTTGGTAAGCAGGTTGCAGGAATAGCCAATGTTGATTGCCGTCTCCATCTTGTCGCCCGTTAGAACCCAGACCTTCAGGCCTGCAGTCAACAGGACTGCAATGCATTCTGGAACGCCGTCCTGCAGTTTATCCTCAATGGCTGTGGCCCCAAGCAGCTGGAGGTTCTGCTCGATCAACTCAGCTGCCTGCTCGATACGTGCCTCACGATCGGCAAGCGCAATCGTCGCCTGCAAATACACCTTGGACCATTCTCGGTACTGTGCCTCATTGAGCTTGACGGACGCTAGACAAAGAGTGCGCAATCCTGTAATCCGAACGGTTAGCGATTGCTGGCCATGAGTCCATCTGGCTGCGTCCTTGCATACCTTCCTCTGCAAACATTTCAAGGTCTGCCAGCGTCTTTGTCTTCATCTCGTCTTGTCCTTCATGCAGTCTCTCGTAGATGACTGTATCTGCTCCTTTGCAGAAGAGGATGAGATCTCCGTTGGCGTACCGCAGGATGACGCTCATTCGCTTCCGAGAAGAGCTGAACTCGAGAACGTGCAGCACCTGGAATGTCTGCGGGGTGCCTAGCATGTCAACGCAAACTTGTGTGTTGTCTCGCGACTTGAAAACAAATCCAATGTCTCGTGCAGCGTCCACAAGGGCAGCCTCATCGGGACTCTGGGCCTTGTAGATGATCCCTCGCGCGTTCCCGCTACCAATGCCTGCCCCCTCTGCCTTTGACTCCTCAGCCGGTGGCTGATTGAGTGGTTTTGAGACAAGGACCGTATGACAGAGCGACAGACACGAAAAGAACTCAAACAGGCAGCGGAAGTGTGGCGCGTCTGGTTTGGCCCTGCTGGAGGAAAGATCGCGAGCCAGCTGGCGATCAAAAAAGGGGCGCCGACCGTCGTCTGCAACGCCATGATGATCCATCGGGATCGATGTCGCCACCGATTCAACGGACATCCGGTGCTCGTGTGAACCGTACACGACGCCGTTGATGGAGCATCGCTTAAACTCCATGATGTTGCGCGTGAGCGTGCCAGTCTTGTCGCTGAAGACATACTCTATCTGACCCAGATCATCGGCGAGATTCCAGCTGCGAGGGTAGCAGTTCTGATTGACGGTGGGATCGTACATTTCAAGGTCCTCAAAGATCAGATATGACTGACATGACGTTGCAATGGCAATGTTAGAAGATGTGAAGCATCGTGCAGCGCCGATTGCATGGATGTACGTACTTGAATGGACTTGACAATCTCGACGGTGATGTAGAGCGAAATGGGAACGAGATTTTGGTAGAGGATGATGGCGACCCTGATGCCAGACGAAAGCCGCTTGTCAGATGGCAGGGATACATTGGCATCAAGTTGCATGCGCTCAAACTCTTACCAAAACATGGAGACACCTTCAGCAACACCAATCGTCTTGCCAGAAAAAGTATAGTCCAGCCATGGTGCTCCGACGGCCGACGCATTCTGCTCAATGGTGATGTCTGTGATGGCCACAATCAACGAGAAGACGACCATGGTGATGAGGCTCATGAGGCTGGATACGGCCACGATGCATATTGGTTTCAGATAGATGTGAGTCGTTGGGTGCGGCAAGAACAGCAAGTCGCAACCGGACGAAACTTGCATGTAAAAGTTTGTCTGGATCTCAATCAAAGAGCGCTTGAGCGGCGTCTCGCCCGAATTCAGCTGGATTTTGGTCTCCGATCCCGTGTAGACAACGATGCCATAGAGCCAGCCTGTATTGCGGAGCGTGCAGCCTCGAAGGAGAACGCTGTTGATGCCAATCGCCATTCGCGTCACACCTGCGTCGCCGTGATCGCTGGCTGTTGGCGATGGGAAGTTTTCGTGTGAGCTTGACGTTGGCGGCTGCGGCGCAAACGATGGCGATCCAGGACTTGGGGCAACGCGCCGCAACGATCCACTGCGGGGTGTGTTGGCTTTCTTTCGATCCTGCGACGGTGGCGTGCCTGGCGTCCTTTCACCGTCATGGTTGCTGTTGGCGGCATTGTACCACACCATCGTTCCCGTGAACGAGTAGATGCTTGGATGCGGCTGCTCGCAATCGATTGTGCAGCGAAGAGCCTTTAGCTCGCGAGGCGTCGATGCCGGCAGTCTATCATCAATCGACTTTCTAATCTTGAGGTTTGTTTCGCCATCAAGGTTCTTGGTCTCTATGAAGCAAAGGCCGTCTGGTTCAGATGTCGCGAGCACGACAAGATCTCCAGGTATCTGCTCATTGTCGCGAATGAGCACAATGTCGCCTACTTGCACATCCTCCCACTCAACATCAGTCCAGTCATTGTCGGCACTGCCGAGGCGTCCTACATCCTGTGCCGATGAGGCCGACTGTGGGCGAGCAGTACCCAATGCTGTCGGATCAACCTGACCGGCAGATGGACGGCCATCGTTTATGGCGGACTGGCTGCTGCTGCTGCTGCGGTTGCCCATGAGTGACAGTTTCAAGTAGCGGTATGCACGTCTTGCGAGCAGAAACGGAGATGCTGCCGGGGCAAAGAAGGGCTGGTTGGTGTTGTGCCATTGGTTCAGTCTCCGCGTCTTGCTTGAGTTGATCTCCTGATCGGACACATGGCGACGATAGTCTTCGAGGGCGTCCTTGACAGACGTCGCAAAGATGATGAGGATCAGCGGAAGGGCAGCGACCCATGGATTGATGGACTGATACGTTGGGAAGAACTGAAGGATGGCAAGCGTCAGGAAGAAAATGTTGGCGAATCTCCTGTGTTTGTTGTTGCGACGAGCGGTGGCGGTGTAGATGCGAACGGGTCAGATCTTGGATGCACTCTGATATGAGCACAGCCCATCAGCAGCCAAGACTGTTGGGGTGGTAGAGCAACAACGCACCGAAACTGCTCAAAGAGGTTGCGAGGAATGAAGGTCACGGTCGTGTACTTTGATGTGCGGATTCGGTTGCTTGGGAAAGGGGGCTGAACCGGCAGGCCGGAGCTGTCAAACATGCTTGCTGGCGGTCGCATGTTGAGCAAGATTCGCCGTGTCTGTGCGTGGGTGACGCCCACGTCTGACAGCGACACTGCGCTCTGCATCTTTGCGCCCAGCCTCTGCAACGGTATCCAGTCCATTTCCCGTCCTCGGTCTGCGCATCATGTCGTTGCCGTTGAGAGTCAGCAGTCTGCATGGACGGCCAGAGGGCGACGCACATCAGCGAGCATGCCACCTACATGTTTGTGGCTGTTTGCGTTGTTTCGGTTCAGCAAAAACAATTGTCGGGTTGTTGCCAGATACAATGCAGATCACGTGAGACGGCACGTGACTGGATGGATCGGCTGCTTGCACTTTGGCACATCTGGCATTGCGCGTCTGGACCATCTGCGAGTGTCGGCATGTCCTTCGCCGCACAGGGTGCTCACCAGGGCGAGGATGGCAGGCCAATCCGCGAGCCATCCAAGTCAAAGCACATTTCATTTTGAGCGCTCACGATAAGGGCAGGCGAATGTTCAGCAGGCGGTCAACCATGCGCACCTTGCTCCGCTTGACAGCACGCACAAACCGGCCGATTGCCATACGCTCGTGCTGTTGCTCTCGCTCGCTCTCATCACCAAACCGTGCTGCTCCGTGTTGCGGGTACATGCTTCGGCCGCGCGAGCCGTCCGTGGCATGGAACAGGACCACGTCGCGATCATTGTCATTGTCGTCGTCGTCTTCGTCGTCTTCGTCGTCGTCCATGCCGCTTGCACCGCTGAGGTATCCGCCACGCGGGCGACGCATATCCTCGACGGATGCCTCGCTTAAAAAGCCAAGCGCGTCGCCATGATCATCTTGGATACGCGATCGCTTGGCTGTGCTCATGACCTTGCGGTAGCTGCGGTCGGCTGTGCGATCCTCTCCAATCGCCTCTGCCAAGAGCTTGCGCAGCCGCTTCTGGCCACGCTCCATCTCACGCAGCTTGCTCCGCAACTGGCGCACCTCGAGACGGAGCTTCCATGCAGTTGAACCAACCTCGAGCTCGAGATCGTCATAGGGAGATGTCGGATCAGACGAATCCATATCCCCGGACTCGGCCGAAGTCAGGTTGGCCATGTTAAGAGTGCCAAAAGGGCTTGCGGGTCTGCTCGGCGTCAATAGACGGCCGGAGCTCCACTTGACGCCGCACGCGTTGCAAAGAGTGCGTTTTCCAGACGGACCTCGGCGCCATTGTGGAGTTTCTGTGGCGCCGCACACTTCGCAGAAGCGCGGATAGCCTTGACGATGCTGGCTGCCTGTCGACGGCGTTGAGCGAAGCGGAATGTCTGGCAAGGGAGACCGATCTGACGAAGAAAGCAACGACCGCTTTGGCGTGCCCTGACCGCGACCGCCGACGGAGCGAGGGGTCCCCGCACTGCTCAAGCGGCCTGCCGCTGTGCCGTAGCCGTATCCACCGCCTATTCCATTTGCATCTGGGCCAATGAAGCTGCCACTTGCGCCGTCAACCTGCTCCGAATTACCGTCTGGCCCATAGCTGGTGTCACCTCCAAAGTCGCCCGTGGAGTCATCGTCGTCTCCAGCATGTTCTCCAGAGAACAGCTTCTTGCGGCGGCTGCGAGGAGAACGGGCTGATGTTGGTGGTGTGGGTACAAACCGCGGTGCACGCGCTGGGGTTCGTCGTGGTCTGTCTGGATTTTCATCGTCGACTGGATGCCATCCATCGCCAAGAAGCGGATGATTGAAGCGACATGGCGTCGCGATCAGCAACGAGATGGCACGGCGGTTAGACAGGCCATCCAACAATATGCCTAGGATTAGTAATGAAACCTACTTTCAGATGAAGAGGGATCGTACTCTTCGCCCGCTTGGGGCTCTTCTTCTTTTGGGATGATGCTGACGGGTGCGCGCCGTACTCTTGCAACCATGTTCTTTTCGGCCTCTCCGCTGGCGACGTCGTACTCGAACAGACATCTCAAGTCGTCGAGCATGCCGTGCGCCTCGGCTAGACTAATGGCACTGTCGAGCGGTACCCACGTGCCTTGAAATCCCGCGTAGCCACCCTGTATCTTTTCGTGCACACCCATGACAACGTCTCTCTCAAGGACCTTTGTCCGTGCGGGCTTTGGAAGACCGGCAGCGCGGAGAATTTGTGTGGCATTGATGTAAGAGTCGACCTTGCGGCGCATGACGGGCACGTTTCGGCAGAGAACCTCGTAGACGCGGACGCCCGAGTAGCAGGCGGAGCGAACGACGGACATGGCAGCAATTCGACGCGCCTGTTGCACTGGCTTGCTTGCTGATGTGAATGAACGTGATCGATCTGCAACGGTAAGGGACCGACGATATTGATTCAGATCACGGGCGGGACTGTTGTGAAGGCGTGGCGTGATATGCTGGTGTTGTCAAGGACGCGATGGGAGTATGGGCAAGTGCCACAGATCTCGTTTTCAGGGCCAGACGAGATGCCACGTGCGTGCGTCACTGCACAGCAGCGCAAAGCGAGACAGACGGCAGGGGCCGGGAGTCGCGGACAATGGCGGGACGTTGCCGTTGGTATCGGACGCGTGCGCAAGGGGGGGATGCCAGCGACGATAGCGTGTGCAAGCCAGCGAGAGTGAGTTACAGAAGGCAGGCAATGGAGCAAGCGATGATATGGTAAGAGGTGGAGTAAATGCCCGAGGGCGGACAACGGATGCACACTTGTGCAGGGGCGGCGGCAGCCGCTTCAGTGCATGGATGTGCGTGCGCGTAACGGTCGCGATGTTGCACACAGCGGCTGCACGCTGACATGTGCAAGGCAAACGAGAGCAGGGCAGTTGGTTGAGCTTACAGGCGAGAAGAGGAGCGGCGGGCAGCGAGGCGGGCAGCGAGGTTGTCTGGGCGACAGCGGGGAGCCGTGAGCCGTGTGCGTGTCGTTAAGGCTCGCGCAAGAGCGAGTGATGCTGCTGGTGCTGAGAAGCTGACGGCGACGAGTCAGCGCGCGACACCGACGAAAACAACGCAGGGAAGTGGCGGGCAGACACGGTGTGCAGCATAAGCAGACAGCCGCCAGTCAGATAGACGGACGGACGGACGGAGGGACAGTCAGAGCACGTATGGGAGCATGGGCGGAGCCAGAGACGGGCGACGCGCGGCAGGAGCGTGACGAGAACGGAGCGTGACGGTGTGCCAGGCGGCCAGGAACGGACAGGGCGGCACACGGGCAGGCGAGGAGGCGGCATCATTCGCCGCGGGCGACGGCGGACAGCAGCCGACCCGTGCGCGACGGGGCACGCGAAGCGGAGCGTGTATGTGCAGCAGGCGGCGGGGCGTGCGTGCAGAGCATGGCAGGAGGTCAGCGACGGGCACGCAGCAGTGGCGATACGCAGCGATGTGCAGCGACAGACACGAGCACAGACGAGACGTGCAGCGACCGTGCGTGCCAACGAGCCGAGGACCAGCAGCGCTCGCGGCCGCGCAGTAGCGGGCGGCGATTCACTCACCGACTGCAGATGCGCTGTGGAGTGCGGCCGAGTGGCTGGCGCGGGCGTGCTGGTAGGCGTGCTGGCTGCGAGTTGCGACGTGTGCGAGGCGGCAGCAAACGTGAGGCTGGCCGGCGTTTGTTGTTCGCGGGAAGGCGTGGAGTCGCCGTGCACCAAAATCGAATGACGACACCCGTGGTGGACGTGACCTGATTGGCCGGGCCCGAGCTCGAGCGTCTGGTGCTGATTGGCTGGCACGGCGGGATGCTGCCAGTGCGTCTGGTGCACGCCACTCTGGCCATCCAGCCAGCTAGCCATCCATCCGTGCTGCGTCGTCCACCAACTGACACGATCGCACACTCTCACACGCACAGATCTGCTGGTGGCGAGAACCTGGCCAGCCAGCTCTCGTCACTTCACGTGCCATCTCACGTGATCCGACGTCCATCCAGCCACTTCCCGCATCGATTTGTCGACTGGGATCCTCCCTCCTCTCAAGGTTTGGCGGTGACAATGTCAGACTCTGTCAACGACATTGCATCGGCCTGCCTTGGATACCTGTCCATCACCGCCTGGCTGTTTGCCCAGTTCCCGCAACTGCTCAAGAACTGGAGGAACAAGACTGCAGAGTCGCTCAGTGTCGCTTTCTTAGCCAACTGGCTGCTGGGCGATGTCTGCAACCTGCTCGGCTGTCTCCTCACGAACCAGCTGCCGTTCCAGGTCCGTTCCGTGTACTCGGCGTTGCGCAGAACGAGGCTGCGGGACTGACCCAGTGCTCTGCCTCTGCGCCTCTGCTAGACGTATCTG
>JAHLKH010000145.1:0-69998 GCA_025526915.1 Entophlyctis helioformis | reverse complement strand
CCCTTCTGAGCCGGCCCGCACTCTCTTTCCCTCCCTCCTTCTTCGACTGATACCGCTCCCAGTACCCGCCAGCCTCTCTGCTCCTCCCTCCAGCCCTATATCTATGTCGATCACCTGTTGGTCTCTCTCTCCTTTTGGATCGCTTCTGTCACTCTTGTTTTGCAATGTACATACCTTGACATTCCACTCGGCATACAGCTCTTGCTGCGTTTACAGTTCATACCGATCACTCTGCGATGCTGCTTCTGTTCCGACGACTGCCGGCTCATGGACAGCAGATGATGCAATGGATGGTCATTCATCTGTTGCTGTTGAGCACACTCGCAGCATTCGGCCCGCCGCGTTCCACGCCATGCTGCTTTCCGCGTTGTTGCTGTGCTCTCCGCGTCCTATAAAAGCAGGACCTCGCCTCACACCAGCCTGCATCAGCATCCATCTCATCTCATCCACCACTTGCCTTGTCAAGCCATGAAGCCAGCCAGCATCCTCGCATCAGCCGTCACGGCACTTGCGCTTGTCCTCTCGACAGTGTCTGCTTTGCCACTCAACCGAGCGACACATCGAGCGACTCGGCAAGCCACTCGGCAAGCGCTTGAACCACTCCACTTGGACACTGCATCGCCGTTTGTCCCGTCGGCAGCATTGTGGCAGCAAGCCTCGCTCGCCAAGCGCTCAGACCCACCAACACAGCCTGCATCGCAATCCGTCTTCAACGGCACGCTGTTCGACTATCTGTCCAGCACCAGTCTCGCTGGGAATGCCGGCATCAGGGTCTTTGGGTCGCTCATGCTTGCATTCAAGGACACTCTCGACAACAACGACACCGCGACAACCGTGTTTGCGCCAAGAGACGCTGCCTTCGCTCTGTTTGCTGTCGATGAGCCTGCGCTTGTTGTCAAGTACTTGGATCTCAAGGCTCTCAAGAACCTCCTTGCCTGTGAGTCGGCGCCTTGCTTGCTTGTTTGCTTGTTTGCTTGTTGGCTCGCTTGCTTGCTTGCACTCACACACACGGTGATCGCATGGCTCACGCTCGCTGCTCATCCCAACACCACACGCCACCACCAAGACCACATTGTGCCTGACCAAGAGTTCAATCCACAGCCAGGCTCGGCATCGTCGTCATCCACTGCCTCGGTCACGCTGCTCGCCACCCTCGCGTCTGGACATGGCAGCCTTGTGCGCACAGAGTCCAACACAGCCACAGGCGTCACCCGCATCGGTCTTGGCTTTGGTCGCGGCTCGTTCATTGTCAGGACGATCGTGGCGAGCAACGGCGTGCTGCATCTGATCGACCGCGTGCTGCTTGAGCCCATGCCGTTTGGCGAGACGCTGCGCAGGACAGACATTGGCACTGGGTTCTTGAAGTGGGCGGCGCTGGCTGGACTGCTTGACTTTTGCGACCGTCTGGACACGCCAGTGACCATGTATGTGAAGAGTCGCGTTGCGTCGCGCTGTGTCGTGTCGTGGTTGGTGCTCTGTGAGATACGACTGACTGACTGACTGACTGACTGACTGACTGACTGCTGGCTGGCTTACTGTCCGTCCGTCTGGCCGGCTGGCTGACTCTCCGCTGATGCCAACGTGGCTGCATCGCTGCCAGTCTCGCACCCGTCAACGACGCCATGGACACTCTTGTCCAAACGCTCTTCTCGTCCAACCAGACGACATTCACAAAGGGATACCTGTCGACCGTGATCGGCTTCCACTTTCTGCCAGCGACGCTCTCTGCTGCTGACATCGCCGGCCGTGCTGCACAGACACCCGATCGCTCCATTGTGCTGTCGACTGGCGTCCCAACAGACAACGTCACGCTGACGCTCAAGGACCTGCCACAGTCACAGCAGCAAGTGTCGGTGCAAGTGGCGGGCAATGGCAACCTCACGCCAGCACACATCGTGCGCACCGACATTGTCTTTGCGAGTGGGCTGATCCACTTTGTGAGCGCTGTGCTCTTTCCGTCGTTCAAGACGCAGCTGCGTGCCAATGAGACAACAGCACTGTGCTGCCTGTCCTTTGACGACTGCTGCTGTCGAATGAAGCTGTTTGGCACTCTCCGATCCAAGCGATCCAGCGACCCACGAGCACGAGCACGAGCACGATGCAGCCGTGAGCTGTTCTGCGTCAGTCCAGTGCACTCGCTTGGTGAGGAAGGCTCGAGAAGACTCGCGGCAATCGTTGTGGCAGCCAGAGGCATGTGGCTGAGCTGAATGCGGCCAAACAGTCTGTGAGCAACAAACATCCGCGGATTGGACTGCGGAGATATCGTTGTGCGGGGTTGCATGGTTGGCGGTGCGGTTCATGAGACGACCGCTTGCTCCGCTGGCCCGCCAAGGTGGTGCACAGTGACTCGTGCCGACACCACAGAATTTGCAGCCACCACTCTGAGCATACGGATCGGGTCGTTTCTCCGCGACGCACGGCCATGAGTGCAGTGAGTGCGGTGAGTGCAGTGAGTGCCACGAGCAGTGGTGCACACTGGCATGCACAGGCTGCATGCAGTGGCCAGGACAGGCATCGTTTGATCGCTGCATGCCGTTGCATCGACAGCCTGTGCATGGCAGTCCACTCGCCTTGCATCGCACCACGTCCCGCACCAGCCACCGCCAGACTCTGCTCAGCAGACACTGCCCTCGCTGCTGCCCTCGCTGCTGCCCCGCGCCAGCTGCCAGCAAAACAACCGCACGACCGTGTTTGGCTTGGACGTGCGGAGAGATCGTGCTCCTGTGATCATGGCAGCTTTGCTGGTCGGAGAAATGCCTGCGTGCTTGTCGCTGCCCAGTCTACCGCGGCGACGGCTATAAGAAGAGCGGCGACCCCGCCCTTGGCTGTCCAGCATCTCACAGCCAGCCACACCAAGCCAGCCAGACCCTCTCCAACCAACAATGCAGTTCTCCACCTCGCTCTTTGCCGCTGCCGCCCTCCTCGTGTCGTCGGCCTCTGCCCAGCACGCCTCTGGCGCTGCTGCTCCCCAGACCGCTCTCCAGGTCGCTGCCGGCAACAAGGACTTCTCGACGCTCGTGTCGCTCGCCGGCAAGTTCCCGTCCATCGTGTCGATCCTCAACGGCACTGCCCCCATCACGGTGTTCGCCCCCACCAACGCCGCCTTCACCAAGCTCTCGACCGAGTCGCCTGCTCTCTTCAAGGCCGTCACTTCCGACGACACTCTCCTGTCGACCGTCCTGACCTGTGAGTACTGGCGCTTGTCTCTGCCATGACTGCCGGCGATCAGTGCGCATGGCTGGATGGAGTGTGCAGTGATGTGCACTCCACAAGCACACTCCACAAGCACACCACCACGCACTCCGCCGTGCACTGTTGCCGCCGACTGTCATCTGGCGTTCATCCACTCACGCGTCGCGTTCATCTGCCTGCTCGCTCCTTGCCGACTTGCTTGCACCTGCCAGACCACGTCCTCGGCGACCTCGTCTTTGACCCCACCAAGGCTGCTGCCCGCAACTTTGTCAAGACCGCCCAGGGCTCGACCCTCCGCGCCGATGTTGGCAAGGACGGTGTCGCTCTCGCCTTCGGCCTCGGCTCGTCCAAGGTTGCTGCGTCTGTGCCCACCTCCAACGGTGTTGTCCACGTTGTCGACACTGTGCTCGTTCCCCCGTCCAAGGTGTCCGAGACTGCCGTTGCCGCCGGCCTCACCTCGCTCGCTGCCGCTCTCACCAAGGTCGACTTTATCGGCGCTGTTGACGGCCTCAAGGACGTGACCATCTTCGCACCCACCAACAAGGCTTTCGACGACCTCAACGCGTTCGCCGCCAAGAACAACCTGACCATCACCGACTCGATCCTGTCGGCCGTCCTCAACTACCACATTGTCAAGGGTGTTGTGTACTCGACCGATGTCGTCAAGGCCAAGGCTGCCAAGCCCACCACCGCCTACAACGGCCTGACCTCTGACGTTGCCTTTGACGGCACCGACGTCACGGTCAAGGGTGCCGGCAACACCACGCCTGCCAAGGTTGTCATTGCCGACGTCCTCGTTGCCGGTGGTGTTGTGCACGTTGTCGACACGGTCATCCTCCCCGACCTCGCCAAGATTGTTGCTGGCACTGGCAAGAACGGCATCAACCTGCCCTCGTTCACTGCTCCCTCTGGCACCGGTGCTGCCACGCCTGCCACCACCAAGGCCCCCACCTCTGGCGCCAACAAGGTTGTTGCTGGTGCCGTCGGTGCCGTTGCTGCCGCTGCCGCTGCTCTCCTCTTCTGAGCGTGCGATCAGTCTCTGCTGCTCTCTGCTATTGTAATCATCACATTTGATTGTTGTTGACCACCAATCACCAATACATCTCGCATTATTAGCTACTTTGTTGCTCTTCTGTCTCTCCTCTCTCTTCTCTCTCCGCCTTTCTGTCTGCCTTTCCGGCTGCTCTGGATCCATTCCAACCCACTCTGCATCTGGGAATCCACAGCGGGCTTCTGCAAGAGCCACATGCGCGACTTGGACGCATCTGACTTGAACAACGGTGGATCGTGCTGCATAGAGTGGCATACACATGGTTTACTGCTTGCATCATACACGCTTGGCGCCCAAGTCAGCACAGACAGCCAAATCATGGACTTTGAGCCACCTTGCCAAGGGAAAGTACCACATGCGGCGCGGAGGTGTATTGGATGTAATGAGACAAACACACACACGCATAAGCA
This sequence comes from Entophlyctis helioformis, assembly GCA_025526915.1. NCBI lineage: Eukaryota > Fungi > Chytridiomycota > Chytridiomycetes > Chytridiales > Chytriomycetaceae > Entophlyctis > Entophlyctis helioformis. The sequence continues at coordinate 65,345 of JAHLKH010000145.1, read as the reverse complement.
GTGAGGGAGTACTAGAATGGATGATGGGGGGTTGGCAAGAGAGACAATGTGGGGCTGTAGCTGTAAAAGATGGTGGATGCCGATATGCTCGCGCAGTGCTTTAGAGGGCCATGAAGGCACCGATGGCAACAAAGGCGGCGGCAATGGAGCCAGACGTGCGGACGGCGTTGTTCTTCTTGGCGTCGGTGGCGACGGCAATCTTGGCGGAAGCGAGAGTGATGCCAGCCGACTTGACGGGCTTGCCCGACCACGACGAGGTGGTGGCGTCGGTGACCTCGGGCACGGCGCAGGTGAACGAGGCACCCATGCCGTTGACGAGGTTGCAGCCAGATGCGTAGGCGACGGGGGCCGAGCACTTGGTGCAGTCAGAGTCACTGTCGGTGGACGGGATGGGGTTAGCCTTGAGCTCCACGGTGCTCGTGCGAGGTGTGCAGGGGTGTGCAGGGGTGTGCAGGGGTGTGCAGGGGTGCAGGGTGTCGTCGGTGCAGGGTGTCGTCGGTGCAGGGTGTCGTCGGTGCAGGGTGTCGTCGGCCGCCCCCCATGTGATTGCATGTGCTGCTGAATCTGGCCAGCAGAAGGCGCTATGACGACGTTGGGGCTGTCGCACACGGTTCTGCAGTTGAAGCGGAGAAGCGGCAAATTTGCCGAATATTTCCCAAAAAGGCAGCCCCAACAAACGTCAGGCGACTGGGACTGGCACAGCGCCGCTGGTGCGCCTTCGCGTGCTGGAATTTTGTGTCTCGTGAGTCGCTGAAGGGCGGCGGCGGCGTTTGTTGTTGACGTGTTGAGCTGGCAACGCCGATGGGGCCGATGGTGCACATGTGACGGCAAGCTCCGTGACAAGCGGGGACAGACGGCACCCTGCACACTGCACCCTGCACTCTGCACCAAGCAAGCAGAGAGGCAGACAGGCAGACAGGCAGACAGACAGACAGCAGGTGCTCAGCACACACCTGCAGAAGGTGACGGCGCCGGCGGTTGCGGTGCACTGGGCCTTGAAGTAGACACCGTCCATCGAGAGGCACTTGCCCGATGCAGCGTAGGCGGTCTGCACAAGGGGCACGGATCCGTTCTTGGCATCGCAGGTCTTCTGTCCGGGGAAGCCAGTGACAGCCAGGTACGGCGTGGACGCTGCAAGCGAACCACGGCTGGCAGGCGGCACCCACGAGCCGGTGTTGACCGTCGACGGGTCTTCCACCACGAAGCAGCCAGCAAACTTGGAGGCGGCACCAGCGGTCGCCGTGGACGTGCACGTCTGCGTTGCCGACGTCAGCGAGCAGTCTCTGGCCGGCGAGTAGGCCGAGTACACAAACGAGAGCTCGCCGGCGCACTCGGCGGCCGTGTGCGTGGTGAGGTGCATCCAGGACGATGCGGCGAGCGCCTGAGGGGCCACGAGGACAGCAGCGAAGGCGACGGCAGCAATCATGTCTATTGTGTAGTTTGCGGAAAGTTAGACCGGTCGTGTGCACCAAGTCAAGTTGCAACATCCGCTGCAATCAAATTTGCCAGCGGCGTCACGGCTGCTCACGCGAGCAGTGGGGTTGAACGGCGACAGCGGCGTTTGAAGGCGTCAACGGCGTTTAAAGGCGGAACCCCGCAAGAGGATACGAACACAAAGGTATGTATTGGTTGTCGCGAGATAGCAGAGAAACAAAGAGAGTGGCATCCATCATCACAGGCAGGAAGAACCAGGTGCCGCGCTACAGGGACAGATACGACGCCAGCACGCCCGATCGGCTGTTGCGATCCGCCAGCTCGCGGATGCGTGTCTTGGCAAACTCGAGGTCGCGGTACACGTACTGCACGGCATTCGCAACGCCGTTCTCTGCGCGCACCTTCTCTCCGAGCAGCGCCGCCCGCTCGCGCATCTTGACATCTGTCGTGAGCGTGACAAGAGCAGCAGCCAGCTTGTCGACGGCAAGCTTGCGGAGCGACAGGCCGACGCCCAGCTGTGCCGCATCCGTCGGGCCACGAGATAGTCAGGTGCCAAGGGCGGCAGTGGGCCAGGGTGTGTCAGTCACGCGTCCAACATGAAACACGTCCACAAAAGCGTCTCTTGTCCGTCAGCCAGCCAGCCAGGCAGGCACAGGACGCACCTCTTGCACACGGTCCGCCCAAAAGTACTGATCGCCAAAAAACGGCCGGATGAGCGTCGTCACGCCCGCACGGATTCCCGCCGCCGTCGTGCCAGCGCCACCATGGTGAACCACGCCGGCCATCTGCGGGAACAGCCAGTCGTGCGGCACCTTGTCGAGCGGGTAGATGCAGTCGGGGTACTCGATCGGCTTGCTCTCCTTTTCTCCTGGCGCTGCTGTTGCTGCAGCACCTTCTGCAAGCCGCGCAGACCAACCCTTGGACAGGATGGCGCGCACGCCTGCCTTCTTGACCGCATCCACAATCGTGCGCGTGAGCAGGTCTGGGTCGGGCACGACAATCGAGCCAAAGCCAATGTACACAGGCTTGGGCCCTGCGGCCATGAAGTCCAGGAGTGACTGTGGCGGTACCCAGTTGTGCTCTGGGTTGTCAAGGAACCAGTACCCGCAGGTGTGGATCCAGTCCTGCCAGTCTGACGGCGGAGGCACGACAGACGGACTGAAACTATACAGGAACGGCATCTTGTGCTCGGACAGCAGCGACAGATTCATCGCCGGCTGTTGGCGCATAGAGCCGCCAGTCAATCCACGGTCAATACGTCACTCGATGCACACACACACACCGGCTCACAGACACACAGGTACACAAGTGCAGCCACTTACGCGGTCGAGCATCGTTCGTCGCCACCGATTGACCTGTGGCGCGACACCCTTTTGGAACACCTGCTCAATGAGCACGTGCGACATGAGGTTGTAGCTGCCGCCCAGATGGTACTCGGGCACCGCAAACGGGTGTGGATACGCACGCGTCCGCGTCCACGGCATGGGAAACGCCGCAAAGTACGGGATCCCAAGCTTCTCCGCGACGTGGATGCCGCCCATCGCCGTTGGCGACTCGATAAGCAGGTCTGTGCCCTGCACCGACGTCCAGCACGACTCGAGCAGCTCGTCGACCCACCCGCGGAACTTGCCCATCGCTTCACGCAGGAACGAGACCGTGAACATGCCGTGATCGACACAAAGCTGCATGAGCTCCGCGGGGTCGCCCTTGACTTCGCGGAACTCGATGCCGAACCCCTCGATCCACGACTGGTACTCGAGATGCGTGGCGATGCGACACGTGTGTCCGTCCGCCATGAAGCCTTTGCAGAGCGCCACGTAGGGTTGCACGTCGCCGCGCGTGCCAATGGTCAAACACGTGATGTGCAGCGGCTTGGGCAGCTTGATGGGATGGTTGGGGTCCAGGATCGGCGGGATGTAGGCGATCTCGTCGAGACTAAAGTCAGACTTGGTGTGCACGTCGTGTGGCAGCATGCGTTCGAGCATTTCAGAGTGACGGCTGTGCCATGAGTAGATGAGCGTCCAGTCATACATCCAGCATCCAGTGTGTCTGTGTGTGAGCCGGTGGCAAGACGTCATGCCGTCATGCAAGGTGACTTACGGATGCGCTCCATTGGCCGATCCCGATGCAGACCCAGCCACAGACACAGACGCAGCCATCGCGACATTGCTCTCTGACGAATCACTCATGGCCGACCCGCCGGCCGTGCTGGCAGCGACCATCGAGTTGACCTTGATGAGCTCGTTGAGCGTGTCGTAGCACTTGTTGCGCGCATCGGACGTGTGAAAGTCAAACTTGATCTGCATGGCCGACAGCCGTCCAGTCGCATTGTGCAGCAAACCCCGTCCCCAGTCCGCAACCATCCACAGGCAGACACATCCGCACGGAAAGCCAATGCGCCAAAGAAAGCAACGCCAGCGTCAGCCACTCTGAATCACGCCTGCATTCCCACGACGCCTACACGCCAAACAAGATGGCAAACGCACCTCTTCCTGCGTCTGCGTTGTCACGACCAGCGCGTAGTAGATGGACTTGTACCGCCGACTCGAGTCCACGCCAACTACGTCAGACAGCGGAACAATGACCGTCGCGCGCACGCCAACGACTCTGGACTTGAAGCACAAGTAGTGGTCCGAGATGTACAGACGCCCCAGCCGCGGCAGCACGCGGTCTAGGTAGCACGAGAACGAGCCATGGAGAGCCTCGGTCTCCAGTACAGGGAACGCGCGTCGGAACGCCTCCAACTTGATCTGATGCGACGTCTGGCTCATGGACAAGGTCGAGCCGCCAGAAAGCAGTCCAGAGCCGGCGGTCATGTCGCCAGTCGACCCTACGGCGCCGCCGTCAGAGGATGTCTTGCGATGGCCCCACCACCCGCGGCGGCCTTCGCTGCTCTCGCGTTTGATGGTCAGTCCGCCCGATGGCATTCCCGGATGCAGCGATGTGGACGACCGGCCCACGCCCTCGCTGTCCAGATTGTTGTCAGACACCGTGTGCGCCAGCACAGCCGTCTGCTGCGGCGACTGCGGCGCGCCATGGTACTGGAGCCCGCCGGACGGGACCGGTGCTGACGCCGTCCCACCAACATTGTCGCGCGAATTCAAGCTGATGTCGCCGGCACTGCCGCTCGTGTTTGTGCCTCCCATGCTCGACCGACTGCCCGTCGCATCGTCATGGGACGCAAGCGCAAGGTCGGTCTGTGCGCGACGGTGTGGGCCAAACAGAGACGACGAGCTGTGACGCTGGAGACGTGCAGCCGCAGCTGCAGCCGCCGATCCAATCGAGAACGGCGACTTGAACACTGCAGAGGGCGAGGTGGCTGCGACGTCCTGCTCGCTAGCCGTTGCCGATCCGCCACCAACACCGGCCGTCGAAGCATTTGCCGTCGACACACTTGCTGATGACGGCGCAGAGGCACCTTGAGCCATTTGCAATGGCGACGCAGCCGCCGCCGACGATGCTGACAGTCCCAACGCCAAAGGCGGAACCGGCGACTTGCTGTTCGCATGCCCTGCGTGCGATGCGCGCGGCGACAGCGGCGACGGTCGCGTCTCGTTCGGCTGTGGTGGCAACCCAGTCTGTGCCGTGGTATCATACATGCTGACCCTCGATCCCGCAGCCTTTTCAGGAAGCGCATGTCCTCGCCCGCGACCACCTTCACGAGCACCACCGCCGACCTCTTTCCATACGCCGCTGATTGTCGAGTACGCCTTGGCCACGTCGTTAAAGTAGGCGAAGTAATAGTCTTCCGTGATCGAGAGTCGCTGGTCGACAAGAACCTTGACGCGCAGAGCGTCCGTGAGCACGCCGACTGACTGTGCCACCGAAAGGTCCGCCACCGCCGAGAGTGGAAACACAACACGCACATCGTCGCCCATATTGCGCGTGCGGAACACCGACCCGCGGAGCACAGACAGCCACTCATTGCGCAGCGTTTCCGTGTCTGCCTCGAACGTGTACTTTTTGCGGTTGCTCCTGACAATGAAGCTCGTCTTGTCGGTCTCCGTTGTGCTGATGTCAGTGACCGCCTTGAGGTCCAGTGTCGAGAGCGGGTAGTACAGGTCGGTCGAGTTCGCGTATGCGGACAGCACGTCGTTCTTGAGCACAAACCAGTACGTGCCGTAGAACTTGCGGCCAGACCGGCGCTTGAGGAACCCGGCTTTGACTTCGCGCGACTATTGGTTGCGGTTCAAGTGTCGTTGGCTGCATGTCAGCATCACTGCACACTGACAATGGCAATAGCACAATGTACTCCGTGCGGACTCACGGATTTGTGGAGAGAAGCATAGAAGCAAATGTGCTTGTCGGTCAGGTACATGTACCCCTTGAGCAGCACGGACCGAACAAGCCAACACGCAAACTCTCCGCGGTACGTGTCCGTTTCGGGCAGTTCAAATGCAATCTGGATCTTCTGCGCAACGGTCAGCGTGTCGGCGTCGTGGTCGTGGTCGTGGCCGTCTTCTGACGACGCCGTCGTCACTGACGCTGGCCCAGCTGCTTCACCCGCTGCTACCTTGGCCTTGGACGCGGTCTTGTCAGTAGCAGCAGCAGCAGCAGCAGCAGAGGGGGATGGCCGCGAGGCAAGCGTCGCAGATGCCGCTGCAACGGCAGCACCGCCGGCCTTTCCAGCCGCAGCAGCCGCATCGCCCTTGGCTTGCGTGCCCGTCTTGCCATCACCGCCAAACGACCCAGCTGAGCTGCTGTCATCATCGTCATCGTCATACTCGTCGTCGTCAGCGCCTTCATCGATCTTGTCTTGGTACGCCTTCTGGCCGCCACCGCGGGCACCTGTGATGGCCGAAGCACCACCACCGCCCGAACCAGCAAGAGCGCTGCGCGACCGCATGCCTGGCGAGGCGGCAGCTAGCTCTGCAGCCGACTGTCTCACGGCCTGCAGGTACACCTTGTGGATCGACGACCGATCGTCACTGAACGACGGGCCCTCATTGTCCTCATGCGCGTCATGCTCGCCGTCAAGCTTGTCGGCCTCCTCTTCGGCGATTTTCTGCACCGCCCCCGCCCCGTCCAGTCCCGTCCCGCAGATCCGTTCGCTCGTCAGTCGCCTCCTCTCCACATCCACAGCCCACACCATTGCATATGCACAGCAAGACTCACCAGCGCCACAGTCGCGAAATGAAGGATTGGGTTGTTGACTGCCTCGGCCGCATTATGCGATCCGCTGCGGAACCAAAAGTACGGACGGATCGCATTGAGCGAGAAGCGCGACCCGCTGCTACCCTTACTGCCGCCGTTGGACGGAGCCATAGCAGCAGAAGCAGAGACGGAAGCAGCCGTGGGGACGGGCGACGAGGATGTCCCTTTGCGTCCATCGCGCTCGGTATCAGATGTCACGACATCAGACTCGGATTCAGTGGCATGGCCGGCAGATGCGGATGCGGAGGACGACGCCGACGACGCCGACGCCGAGTGTCGTAGTGGCTGTGCAGGTTGGGGGGCCAGCAGGCCTGGCGACGAGGACGACGACGACGAGCCAGACGACGTGGATGCGGATGTCCAGAACAGGCCGCTGCGCCATGACGTGGGCCGCTCCTTTGGCGTTGGCGTTGTAGCTGGCGGGACTGGATCGCCCCCTGGCTCTGCCTGTTGTTGTGGCTGCATCGCAGGTGAAGGTGTCGCGAGTGTCGCGGTAATCGCAGACGACGGCCTCGATGACGATCGCGGTGTGTTGGATTGCTCGGCACTGTCAGCGTCGATGCCATTTTGGGCACCAGCGGCACCAGCGGCACCAGCTGCACCAGCTGCACCAGCGGCACCAGCGGCATCAGCGGCACCAGCAGCGTCAGTGACAGCAGCAGTTGCAGCAATTGCATCTGGGGTTGCTTGGACGATGCTTGGCGATGGCAAAGCGTTGCCAGATCGGTTGCTGTTGCCAGCCTGGTCGGGCACAGGCGTCGGCGGCTGCGACTTTGCATGCTTGCGAGTATGATTATCCGCCGCAGACGACGACGTCGATTTTGCTGTCGGCGATACAGGGGTGAGTGCCGACCCTGATACTGAGAGGACAGAGCCAGACGTCGATAGAGCAGACGACGACAGCGATTGCGATGAACTGCCTGGCCCTGACGATGAGCCAAGGAACTGCGATGACAGACGCTGCCAGCGCCGCTTGAGCGAGTTTTGCTTGGTCAAGCCAGATCCAGCCTGCTGTGTGCCAGCAGATCCAGGCGACGGCGGGCCGCCGCCACCACTTGCCATGTCCGGTGTGTCGACGCCGGACGACCGCGCTGGAGTCGTCGAGTCGGGTGTTTCAGGCGACATTGGCCGGCGATTGACACTCGCAGCCGTGGGCGTGGGCGATGTCGGTGTCGCAGATTGTGCCAGCATGGAGGTGGGAGAAATAGCGCCACTGACTTCGCTTGACGTCATGCTGACGTGCGGAACAGATCCAGCGCTGCTGTCCTTGGGTTTGGATTTCTTGCCTCCGATCCAGCCGGCAGATCTGCGTTTCCACAGCGACGAAGCAGACGACGACGAGGAGGCGGACGGCGACGCGGCCGGCGACGCAGCCGGCGACGATGACGGCGATGCTGCAGGAGAGGCGGCGCTGCCGACGACGCCGAGCGAGTCTGGGCCGGCCGAGGTGGCAACAGGCTGCAGAGAGGCCGGGTGGGGTGGCTTGGAATGGAGGGCGTTGGCGTCTGGCGTCGGAGTTGCGGTGGCCTTGGTCGGTGCCGTTGATTTGGGCGGGGCTGATACAGCGTCGAGGCGTTCAGATGAACGCGACGGCTGCGCGAGCCCGGCATTGGCAGATGTACCGGTCGCGTGGACAGCCTTGTTGTTGTTGCTGCTGCTGTTGCTGCTGCTGCTGCTGCTGCCGTTGTTGCTGCTGCTGCTGCTGCCGTTGTTGCTGCTGCTGGAGGCGAGGGTCGCTGTTGCTGTTGCTGCCGTGACAGACGACGGCGACGCTGCGCTGTCGACGCCCTTCTTGGCCGTCTTGGCCGTCTTGGCCGTCTTGCTGCCAGCGTGTTCTGCGCTGCCGTTTGAAGCCGCTGGCGCTGGCGCCAATGCAGAGGCAGAGACGGACAGGCTGCTCGATGACGTCGCGGACACGGAGCGCTGGGCTTGCCGCTGGAACAGCCTGCGGCCAATGGACGAGCGGCTGGATGCCGACGACGACGACGACGACGACGACGAGAGTGACGCATTGCTGCTGCTCACACTGCTCGTGCTGACACTTCTGGCCTTGGGCTGGGCCGCAGCAAGCCCGTCCCTGGCCGTGTCACTGGCCGCGTCTGACGGCGGTGGATTGGGCGGGTTGGGGGCTGGTGCTGGTGCTGGTGCTGGTGCTGGTGCTGGTGCTGGCGACGAGCGCAGCCAAGAGCGCCGAGACTTTGTTGGCTTGGCGCTGCTCGCCGCGGTGTCGGACGGCGATGACGGCCCTTGGTCTGCATTTGGCGATTCATTGGCAGCGGCCGTGCTCCTGCCGGTGCCTGCAGCCTGCCCGTCGGACGCGGGTGGTTGCGTTGGCATTTTGTTAGCCTGCTGGCAAGATGCCGTGTCGCTCTTAGTGAGCAAGTGGCCTGAACACGTCACGCGCCTGCGAATGACGCGTGGCTTATAGAGCGATGTTGGAACCGACCGTCCGTAGGCACGGACAGAAAGCCTTTCGTGTGCATGTGTGCGCAGATAGACTCGAGGGAGCCTTGCTCGCCCATGCCGACTCTGTCTGGCCCAGATGGTCGCACTCTGGCATCTGCTCTGGACACGGGCCGCTGTGCTTGGCGCACCTTGCCAGCATCGCGGTGCAGCACGATGCCATGCAGTCACGTGTGTTCACGTGACTCGGATTCCATCCGGCCACTCAAACGTCGATTATTGCGTCTGTGGTTCTCCCGATCGACCTCGACAGTCACAACCCTGTAGGCGGCATGCGTGAAGATGTGCGGCGCCCGCTGGTCGTGCATGCAGACTGCTGACGCTCGCGCACTGGCATGGCATGGCATGCTATGCTGACAGATGGCCGACCAGAGACCAACAGCATCAGCAACGACGACGACCAAGACGACGCTCACGGTCCCTTCGTCGTCAGCAGCCGGCACTCCCGCACAATCACTGCCCCCGACCCCGCACACACTCTCGCCCGCCCTCTATGCCCTCATTGTCCACCACCACCGCCACCATTCGGCACAACGGCAGGCCCTGCTGACCCAAGTCCAACCACCACACCAGCAACAGCAACAACAGCAGCAACAGCAACAACAACAGCAGGAGCGAGTGTGCTTCCTGTACCCAGACTACCAGCCCCGGTTGCTGGGCACGCAGGTCATGCTCGTGCCGCAGCCCAAGCTCGTCTGCTTCCGCGACATCAGCTCGAGCAACACGCCTGCCGGGTCCGAGGTTCGTGCCCTCGCATCACCAGCAGACGTGGCGTTGGAGAAGCTTACACACACACACACCACTTGCAGGAGCTCGAAGTCACCGTGTCGGCCAACCCAGCCGACTTTTCAGGGCTCATTGCGTCGTACGACACACCGGCCGACGGCAGCGATGGCCGTGGCGATCCGCATGATGGCATGAATGCAGACGATGCTCGCCGGCACCTCTATGCGGACGATGTCGCACAAGACGAGCCCGAGGATTTCTTTGCGGCGTTTGAGCGGCGTGTGCGTGCGCAGCAGGCGGCACAGGTTGCTGCTGCACAGGCACGCAGCCGTCTGCAGTCAAAGCCCGGCAGTGCGTCGCCAGCCGGGTCTGCTGTGAGCAAGCCCGCCGAAACATGTGAGCTTCGAGGCGGGCGTGACAGACACTGGAAGAGTGGCGTGACTAACACGCGTATGCAGACTCTGACTACTTTTACAGGATCCTCAAGCCGCAGCGCGAGTTTATCTCAAAGTATGCAGAGGGGTGGAGCAATGGCAAGCATGTCGCGCTGCTGGGCCGGTTCGCAACACAGGTCGTTGAGGGCGTGCCGCTCGTGTTTGCGACCAAGATCATGGCGAAATGGAGCGAGTGGTCTGCGCGGCTCCGCGGCGATAAGAGCAAAACAGGCAGCAGTAGCGGCAAGTAGAGTAAAAAAGCGGGTTGTATTTTGTCACAAAAGAGGTCCTTGGATGGGCGAGGGCGGAGAGGCGAGGGGGTTGATGAGATAAGGGAGCGTGATGAGACAGAGTTACTCAAAGTAGGACCGGCCGTAGGCGATGGCGATCATGGGCGGACCCTAGTTGCCAAGCCAGGTGTCAGCATGCAGAAGCCAGATGGACATGCACGCATTCACAATGACAGAGAGGCGAGGCGAGGCGAGAAAACACACCAAAAAGTAGCCACCAAAGAAGCCAAACACGCCGTAGCTGTCGCGCGACGGCGGCATCTTGTAGTCCATCCAGATGTACAGCACCTGCATCACCTGCATGCGGAACAGGTCGGTCTGGAACGTGCCCAGGACCGTCAGCATCACGAGTTCCTGGAAAAAGGCGGACACGACAAACGTGAAGATCATGGCGTACGGCCGCGACAGCTTGAAATGCTCGACGGACTCCTTGTACACGTGTCTGTGCAAGAACTTGTGCACCTGGTATGGAGTGCGGTGCGAGTGGCAAGGTGAGCAAGAGTGGGAAAGCGCGACGGTGTGGATGTAGAGGAGGGAAGCGGCCACTCACCACAGTGCTGTACTTGCGCGAAAAGTCTTCATAGCCCTTGGCGTTCCACCAGTCGCCGTAAAAGTCGCGTTCGTCCAGTCTCGCGATCTCTGCGAGCGCATTGCACAGATACTATGGCGCCAACCGCCGCTTGTCAGTCATGCCGCACACGCACCACTAGAACCATGACCAAACGAGCGAGCGAGCACACGGATGCAAGGATCGTGGCCAAGTACCTCAAAGAGCGTGAGGAACACGAGCGTGACGTAGAGCACCATGGCGGGCACCAGGAACCCAAACGTGTGGTAGTAGCCGTTGGCCTTGATGTCGCGGACGGCCGGGTACGCGATGTGGTCGAGAGTGATGTACAGACCAAAGGCCGAGATGAGCGTCCAGACGGCGTAGTACGCAAAGTGCTTGATGCGGAAATGCGGGATAAGAGGGACGGATTGGGCGTACACGAGGTTGGGCGAGATGAGAAAGTGTGTGAATGAGGAGAGGGTGATGGATGAGGCGAAGGATACGGGCGGCGAAGGATCGGCGGGATTGGACGGCTTGCTGTCAATCGCGGGGGCTGGAGCGGCGATGGCGGCACGGCGGAGTTCGTTGTTGATGGCTGTGTAAGAGTGCTGCTTCATGAGCAGCGCGATCATGAACACGCAGAGCACCAGACGCTGGACCTGCCATGCAGAGCACAAGCGGGTCAGTCAAGGGTCGCCAGCGTTCAACGTCGGCGCTTGGCATGCCATGGCGCGGGACGGCTGTGCACCAGGCAGATCGGAGCCGTGCCACACCGCCAACATGGCATGGCGTGGCATGGCGTGGCATGCCAGCCAAGCCATCGACAGGGACGGCTGGGCAGGCGCAGGCAGGCGCAGCACATGACAGGACAGGCGCAGGCGCATGACAGCACAGGACAGGGCGGTCGACGTACCCACGACAGCTGCGACGAGCCAATGGCCAACACCCAGTAGGACAGCCACGACGACTCCCACAGCACCCAGGCCGACATGGACGCACTCTCGGCCAGCCAGCCGCTTGCCAGCGCCATCTGCACGCCAACGACACCGGCGCTCGACACGAGCAGCCGCAGGCCAGTCCCGAGCACGGCACCGGTCTGGCCAAACACCAGCGAGAACACGACCGGGTCGAAGAGCGTGCCGGTGCGGAACCAGTGGGCGTGGATGGACGTGGCAATGAAGAGCACCAGGCACACTTGCGACAGGATGACGAGGCCCATGAGCGGCGAGTGCGACCGCTCGAGAGCGTCCAGGTCAAAGAGCGACGGCTTGGACAGCAGCGCTACGGGCTCCTTGGCCTTGGCCTCGGGCTTGGCGGCTTGCGCAGCCTTGGCATCGTCGGCGGTCGCTGCAGGTGCCGGTGCAGGTGCAGGCTCAGATGGCGCGGGCTCGGTGGCCGTGGCAGACGGTGCAGGCGGCAGGGCCTGGGCGGTGGCAGCAGCAGCAGCAGCAGCAGCAGCAGCAGCAGCAGCCAGCGCGCCGTCGGTGCAGTTGTTGTCGGTGGGCATCGGCTGTGTGCACCGCGTGTTGCCGAAATGGTGGGAAGGCAGCGCAGCGATCCAACTGGCCTTTCCCCTTCAACCGTCAGATCTGGTTGTGGCAGTGGCTGCTGACTCGAGCATGATGGGCGGCAAGCGCAAGAACCCAGACCAGACGGCCAGTGCACCGACCCGCCAGCGCCAGACGCAGCTGTCCTTCTCGGCGCCGACCGCCGGCGAGTCTGAGCCTCCCGTCACCTGGTCGACCCTGCACTCGACCGTCATCCACGGCCACACGCACCCACTGTCGTCGTCGTCGTCGTCGCTGTCGCAGCCGCCACTCAGCCGCAGGATCGTGGCCTTTGACTTTGACGACACCATTGCCGGCGTTGACGGCACGCACGTCATGGCCAAGTCTGGCTCGGACTGGCGCTGGCTGTCGCCCGCTGTGCCGCGCATCCTCCGCCACCTCCACCGGCTCGGCTTCTCGCTCGTCGTGGTAAGCAACCAGCTCGGCGCTCTCGACGCCAAGGGCCTCACCAAGAGCGGCAAGAAGCAGCGCGACTCGGGCGCCATCTTCCGCGGCCGTGTCGAGAACGTTGTCCGTGCACTGCACTCGGCGTGCCGCGAGGCCGGCGAGGACGCTGTGCCGCTCACCGTGTTTGCTGCCACCGCCGACGACGTGTTCAGGAAGCCCCGGCACGGCCTGTGGGCGGTCGTGGAGGGCTTGTGTGGCGATGCAGCCGGCGTCGATCTGGCCAACTGTGTGTATGTTGGCGACGCGGCCGGCCGGCATGCGGACAACTGGTCGCATCCCATGGACCGCGCCGACCATTCGGACACGGACGCCAAGTACGCCATGAATGCCGGCATACAGTTTGTCGTGCCCGAGGCCTTTTGGCACCCAAACGTCGAGAAGCTGTTTGCGGGTCTCCAGCCGGGCGATGCGATGCCTGCCGACCTGTACGCCGTCGCCGGCATCGACCGCCACCCCGAGCCTGCCTTTAACCCGCGCCTGGTGGCCGCCACGGAGCCTGCGCCAGCCCTGCCCGACTTTGACACGAGCGGCAACACGGTGCACCTGTTGCTCTGCGTCGGCCCGCCTGCGGCTGGCAAGTCGCGCTATGTGACACGCAACGTGCTGCCCGCACTGCCTGGCATCGTCTACGCCAACCAAGACACGCTCAAGACGCGCAAAAAGGTCGTTGACACGGTCCTTGCTGCTGTGCGCTCGGGCTCGGCCGTCGTTGTCGACAACACCAACCCGACACGCGACGACCGCGAGTCGTTTATTTCTGCGGCCCGCAGCGTGCTGCCGGCTGGCAAGTCGCTCCGCGTGACCGTGCTCTGGTTCGCTCCCGACGGCAAGAACCACGTGCAGGACCATTGCAACGTGTACCGCGCGCTGCGCAAGGAGCTGGTCGAGTGGATGGTCAAGACGGGCAAGCTCCCGCCCGACGCCGTGGATGTGAGCGGCGATCTGCGGTCCAAGGTGCCTGGCATGGTGGCTCGCATGTACTGGAGCAAGATGCAGGAACCCGTTGGCGACGATGGCGTGCCCGAAAAGGGCGTGGACGAGGTCGTGCGTGTGCCGTTTACACCAGAGTTTGATTCTGCCCACGAGGAATGGCTCTGGAGACACTACTATGTTTGATGCGCAATACATGGCTGTATTGATGACACGGTGTGATGATGAGCGTGGTGGTGGTGTTGTGCATACGACGCAGAAGCAGAAAAAACAAGAGGTGGAGGTGGAGGTGGAGGTGTACGGATGAGGTCTAGAACGGAAATGTAAAAGAGGGAGAGAGAAAGAGAAAGCGCGGCTGGGATGAGGTGCTGTTACGCGTAGTGCTCGCGCAGGTAGGCAACGGCAAGCAAAGGCGGACCCTGCCAACAGCCAATGCGTCAGTCAGTCAGTCAGCCAGTCAGTCAGCGCCATGGCCATTCGAAACCAGCAAGCGATGGTAACGAGTGGAGGCAGACTGGACGTACTAAGAACATGCCGAACCAGAAGAGCAAGTTGCCGAAAAGACGCTGTTTCCTAACTGCGGGGATGCGCGCAAAGTAGATCAGCGGGATCTGGAACATCTGCAGCCCAAAGAAGTAGAAGCGCAGACGCCGACCAATGACGAGCAGCACCAGTTCGTGCAGACACGCCGACAGGAAGAACGTCAGGAGCGTGGCGTCGTTCTTTGAGAGCTTGTACGTGGAGATGCCCTCGAGATAGATGTGGCGGAGCAGAAACTCGTGCACGGGCTTGTTCCACTTGCGCGCATATTCGTCAAACGTGGTCGAGTTCCACCAGTCGTCATAGAACTCTCTGTCCGCAAACAGCGTGAGCTCTGCAAACGCATTGCAGATGCACTGTTCGGAAATGGGTCGTGATTAGCGCATGCTCTGGCCGAGACAGCGATGGATGAGCTGGGCATGGGATAAAACACTCACCTCGAAGATGATGAAGAAGATGAGCAGGTAGCACACCATGAACGGCATGACGAGATGGATGATGGACTCGGCAAAGTTGGTGTTGGGCATGTCGTGGATCACGGGGACTATGTAGTGCTCGTAGGTGAGGTACAGCAGACCAAACGTGCTCAGCGTGGCAACGACCTTTTCCAAAAAGTAGAGCGGACGGAACCTGCACATCGGCAAATGCCAGCCAGCAAGTTGGTCGGCAAGTTGGTCAGCAAGTCAGCCATATGCTGGCCGAGACACGGAAAAGGAGATCCAAACGACACGGCAGATGGCTGAATAGACATACTTTTCAGTGCGAGGGTATTCGAGCTCGTAGACGAGCGTGGGCACGAGCAGATAGTCGAAAAAGTTGTAGAACGTGATGTTGGCTGGGAACGCCACGGACGGCTTGACGAGCTCGTGCTCGAGATCAGCCACCTGGATCTGCATGGCATTGATGGCGTCGTCGCTCTCTGGCAGCTTGTCGTCGTCCTTTTTGGATGCAGACAGCTGAGCGCGCAGGCTATGCAGGCGATCCAGCTTGAAATGCAGCTCGGTGTTGTACGCGTAGTACGAGTGCTGCTTGAGGAGCATGGCGATCGAGTGGAGCACCAGAAACCCGCTCTGCGTCTGTCGGATCGCGTCGAGCCCATCCAGGCGGTGTGAGCAGAGTCGGCCATGACCGAGCAAGGGCAAGCCATGAACGCAAAGCGAACCAACGTACCCACGGCCACTCAAAGGCAAACACGGCAAACAGGCAGCCGGAAAACCACAGCAACTGCCACACATGCTGGATGGCCAGAGCCCACTCCTTCTTGACGGAGCCACGCGCAATGGCCTGCTGCACGACAACGGCCATGAACATGGAGCCCACCATGAGCATGTCTGTAATGATCAGAGCCCAGGCGTCCTGCGAGAAAAAGTAAAAGAACTCGAGCGACACGACCGATCCGGCGGCCTTGTAGTTGCGCACCGCGGTCGTAAGCACATAGGCAGCCATGAACATCCAAAAGAGCACAAAGAAGCCGCGCATGGGGTTCTGCTCTCTGACGAGCGTCTCGTAGTCGAGCGGCGAGGATCGCGAGCGGAACGAGTGTCTCCGAGCACCCTTTTTGTGCGGGTGTTTGGATGAAGCGAGCGACTGGACAGCCGACGACGACGGAATGGTTGGTGCGATGAGGTCTCGGTCTCGGTCGCGGTCTCGGTCGCGGTCGTGGAGTGGCTGAGCAGATGATTGAGCGGTGGCGCGGGAACAGGACGAGTCAGGACAGCAGGCGAGAGGGCAAGAGAGCGTGGGCAAGAGGGCAAGAGGGCGAGGGCAGACAGCCAGGCACTTGCCGTGAGAGACGCCGTGACCGATGCCGTGACCGAGGGCGGCATCGACGTCAGCGAGTCGAGGTCTGTGCCGGTGAGCGAGCGGGCAGGCGACGACTCGGCGGATGCGTCCTTGCTGGGCACGGCGCGGCCGGTGGGCGGCTTGGTGTCTGCCGGCCTGCCCCGTGCCTGCTGGGCCGTCTGGTGGCCCGCTTGCTGCTTAGGCGCTGGTGTGGGCGTGGGCGCGGGAGCAGGTGACGGTGACGGTGACGCTGGCGACGTGGTTGTGTTGTGCTGCGCCTGCTGGCGCTTGCGGTTGGCGGCTGTCCGCTTGGCCTTGGATGAGGCCTTCTGCTCACAGGCAGGCGGGCGGGCGGGCAGGCAGGCAAGCGGGCAGGCAGGGCACGGGGATGTGAGCCAGGCAGCCGTGAGACATGGGCCACACAGCCGTGAGACACGAGCCAGAGCGTGCACTCGACGCACCGACGGCATGCCTCGATGAGATTCGATGCGGTGGAATTCGATGCGGTGGAATTCGATGGCAAGTCGCACACAGCACGCTCACGCGACTTGCTGCAAGAGTCTTCAGAAGCAAGAGAAAACGTTGTGTGTGTATTGTAAAAACGATCGTAGTGCACATGCCCTACTCGCTGCTCTTGGCCTTCTTGGCCGTGGTCTTGGTCTTGGTCTTGGCCTTGCCGTTGCCGCCCTTGGTCGCTGCCGCCGCCGGCTTCTTGGGCACCGCCGTCTTGGCCGCGTCCTTGCCCGCCTTCTGCGCCATCTCCATCAGCTTGTCCGTCGTCGACGGGCCCTGCTGGGGAGCCGGCTGCTCGTAAACCTCGCCCGCCTCGGCAGCGGCCTGTCGGGCAGCCGCCTCGTCGGCCTTGGCCTTGGCCTCCATCGCGGCGGCGGGCAGCGACGACATGTTCTTGGCGCACGCCTGGCTCCACCAGCCGCGTCGTTGGCCGTACCACGCGAGGAACGACACCGCAAACACGAACAGAACCAGGCCCGTCGACAGGCCCGCGGTCGAGCCCGTGTTGTCCGTCTGCGTCGCCGTGTTCGTCGTGACAGCCACAACGGTGCTGATTGGCAGGCTGTTGTGGAAAATTTGCGAATATGTTGAACCGCCCCATTTTCAGCCACAGTCTGTGGGCAAGGAGATCAACGGGCGACATACCTGGACAGGCTGTCGTCGGCGATGCGGAACACTGGCGAGCAGCCGGCACTCGTGCCGTGAGCAGCCTGCGTAGCCGTGTACACCTTGGTGCACGCCGCAGGCTGTGCACAGCTGGCCGTCGGACAAGCAAAGGCGTCGAGCGTCACGTTGGTGGGCGACAGCACAAAGAACGACGAGGCCGATTCTGTGTCGCCGGCAAGGCACTGGATGGGTGCACCAGAGAGCGACGCCTCGATGGTGCGGGTCGACAGCACCGTGGCGCACGATGAGCCGCCGAGTGTCGACACTTGCACGAGAGCAGCAGATGCGAGCGACGAGCCCAGGACAAGCATCGTGGCAGTGGTGCCGAAGTTGGAGAATGGCGTCATTTTGAAGGGTGAGGAATGGTATAGGGATCCAACGCCCCTTTTATGCTGGCGGTCGTGTGGCAATGTGCAGGGAGTTGAGATTTGTGGCGATGAAGGGTTGCCGGCACACATCTCACTTGCAGCGGTGGCTGACTCCCATGACATCAAAACTGCTGGATCTCAACATCAGCGACAGGCAGCTGGATGCAAAGGTTGCCATGGCCTTTATTCAAGCTGCACACTCCACAATCAAGATGACGACGCTGCTGATGAAGCTGCTGCTGCTGCGCGCTGTTTGGCGTACTCCCAGAGGATGAGCGCACCGCTCACATGCACGTTGAGTGACCGTATCACGCCATACTGCGGGATTTCCAGCACGTGGTCAAGGAGATGCATGAGCTCGACAGGGATCCCCTCGCGCTCTTTGCCTGTTTGTGCACAAACCCATCAGCAACTATGCTCGACTCGCACGCACGCATCGACACCAAGAAGAGCGACCCACCCAGTAGCAGCACGGTTTTCTCGGGAAACACAAACTGCTCCAGCGAGATGCTGCCGCTCGCCTGCTCCACGCCGACCACCGCGTACCCGTCCGCCTTGCACGCTTCCAAGTACGCTGCCAGGTCGTGGTCCCGCACTTGCGACATGGGCATCCACTTGTCGGCCGACACTGCCATGGCCGCGAACGTGGCGTCGGTCCGGATCGCCAGGTTGTCGACAACAAGGAGAGAGGCGTTGAAGATCTCGGCGGTGCGGCAGAGACCGCCGAGGTTGGGTGGCTTGGAGACGAGCGACGCGATGAGGATGAGCGGGCTGCGTTTGCGCTGTGTGTGATGGTGGTGAGGGGCGTGTTGGTTCTATGCGGTGCGGGTTTGTGTGGTGCGATGCGGTGCAGTGCGGCCATCTAAAGGAGACAAGGTGGCTGCGCTTACCACAGACTGCGAATCGCGCTCTGACAGATCAATGTTGGACTGCAAGAGGACCTCCCACGGCAGCATCTTGCGTTGCGCGTACACGTCTTCTCGTCCCGGCTGCGGGTCGTCTGGCGTTTCTGTTTCGCGTGTCTCGCTTGCCGCAACCACAGCCGTGGTCGCATGGGGTGGGACAGTCGAGCTTGCGGCTACCGTGTCCAGCCCCAGCGGCATCGAGTACACATCATCGCTACCGCCAATCTTGACAAATGCCATCTGTTTGCCGTCCATGTGAGCCACCAGCCTTGCACATACTCTTATGCCTGCCCGCGTCACTCACAGCAGAGATGCGTTCATCGTCCGCAACGTCAAGGTGGGACAGTCCGCGCCGGAACAGAAACTCGACATTCAGGTCAGTGGTGAGGGAGAACCCGCCTCCGCCAAAGTACATGTCGTCTATCCTGCGGCGGTGTTTGGCGCAATCTGCGTTGGTGGCCACAAACGCAAGCAGCGGCTCCAGCGAGTCGAGTCCGTCCAGGACTTCCGACAGGTGGCTGTGCACGGCAAGTGAGATGGAGAACGAGGCGGGGATCAGTATGGCAACAATAGAGCCAGGTGAGACTACAGAATGTACCTGGATGATCGACACGCGGCCTGGACTGCGTACAGCCCGTAATGAGCATACACGCGCATGTTGAAGTGGTGGCTGGTGGCCCATGGCACAAACGATTGAACCATGGCGCGGTAGTAGAGCGGCTGGTCTGCCTCGCTCAGGGCGGGTCCGACATGGAGAGCCACAGCCAGCAGCGAAGAGATGGCGTGTGCACGCATCTCAAAGTTGCGCAGTTGGCTGCACATGTATGCGGGTGAGTCGTGGTGTCAGTGGAGCGGATGCGCTCAAGAGATTCGCCGATATCCAGAGCACCATGGCAACGTACACCCAGAAATGCTCGTGGAGGGATACATGGGTGGCCAGGAGACGTGCGATGGCCCATTCAATGTACACGCGTGACTCTGCCAGCTGTTCGCGGATGATCAGAGCGACAAACGATTCGAACACTTCTGCTGCCTGCTCGTCTGTGACAAAATGCAGCAGGATGTGGATGGCAATCCAAGTGCGCACCTGCATCACACGTGTGAGTCACAATGGAAGAGCAGCGTGCTGAAAGGGTCGCGGGAGGGAGGAGATGGAAGCTCACAGTACGGCGATGGGCGACCGTGTTGATGAACTGCGCCACCGTCTTCTTGCGTAGCTGGCTGCCAATCAGTCGATGCAGCACAGTCTGTGCGATGGCCACGTGATCAGGGTCGTCTGTCCGCAGCCGCAGCAACAGGTCGTTTGCGAGCACGCGCACGACATAGTCCTTGCAATGAAAGTTCCAGGCAGCCGTGCCGCGCAGGCCCGCCTCGTCGGTGGCACTGAGTGTCGGACGCGTCATCTTGAGCGAGATCATGGCCATATGCCTTGTTTCGACGGCATCCTGGTCGCGTACTGGCCCATACACCAGCAACCGACATACCCAGTCGATGTTCGCCACCATGCTATCCAGCGCAGCTCGACGTAGCGGTCCATCTGACATTCCTTGCACCCACACTGCATGCAGCCGTGTAGCTGCAACGGGCATGATGCCGATGCGTGTGCTGCCCCATCGGTTGAGCGTGTCCAGCACCATGGACCACCCACTGTCAGGTGCCATTAGCGTGGCACTTGCCAGCACGGTCTTGTGGAAGGCCAGCGACGCCAGATCGTCGAGCATGCTTGTCCACACCTTGGATGTGAACCAGTTCTCTTCGAGGAGCGTCACGGCGTGCGTCATGGCAGCCACGACTTGGTCGGCCACACTCGACACCCAGTCGACGCCGCCGACAGACAACAGATGCACTGCCAGATGCATGAGCGGCGGAGATGTGGTGTACGAAGCACTCGACAGGGCATCGACCGTCCACTCAAACGACTCGGTCAGCCTGGTGTTGGACGCGGACGTGTGCGACAGACGGTGTATGGCGTGCACGAGCGATGTGCGGCACGACAACAGCTGTTGACGCGGCTTGTTGAGACGGTCGGTGCCGGTGCCGGTGCCGGTGCCGCCTGATGGCTGCAGACGCAACGGATCGACGCGCTGGATCGCAGACGCAAGATCCATGTCTGACGCCTGGATGAGATCAGGGACGCCGAGCTGGCTCGCGATACGCAAGGCAAGGATGGACAGCTGCATATGGCTGTAAGCTACCGCCGTCACGCTCGTGTCCGTGATCCCTAGCCACTCGCGTCAGTCGCGTTCATCGCACAACTCAATCCCGGTCTGCACCAGCGTGTACCTGATTGCCAGATGCGGCCGAGCGACGCAAATGCTGCACTCTTCCATTCGCTGATCTTTCCCACAGCCTCATAGACGGGGAGCCCAGCATGGTCCAGCACGCCCTCGAGAATCTCGACATACGCGTCCACGCCTAGCGACTGGGTCGACATGGCCAACGCACCGCGCATCAGCTCGCTCTCGAGAAACGACAGGAGCTGGCTGAACTGGCTAAGTGACAGACACAGCGAGTGTGTGGGGTGGCTGGTTGTGTTGTGCCGCAGTGACCGCAGCAGCGTACCCAGCAATCGCAGGGTCCTGTGGCGCACGCCTGGCGGTTGGTAGGGGCTGTCGAGCCGCGACAGCTGGTCAATCAGTGGCGACAAGCGCTCGGCCAACGAGTCGGTGGCCGACATGGTGTACAGCGTCATGACCGTGATCGATTCGGCCATGTCGGTGTCTGCAGCGCTGAGTGTGTTGTCATGCGTTTCGTCGTCTGTGCCGCGTGATGCCAGAAACGCACGCATCTCAGACTCGACTGTGGCTCGCAGAGAAGCCTGCGTTCACGGATGCGTGTCAGTCTCGTGGGTAGCCGACGAGGGCAGGGTGGACTTGCCTCGTTGCTATAGTCGGCCAAGAGCCATGATCTCACGCGGTTGTGTTCAGGCAGCAGTGGGTGTGTCCATAGCGTGTCACGCGAGAATTCGACGAGTGCCTGTGCAATGACGCGATAGTCGAGCGATGGCGTGTCCGACAGTGTCATCAACACATCCAGCGCATACGTCGCAATCAGATGGCGCGTATCGAGGTTCCTGCTCAACAGTCGTTCAATTACTTTTGTCTACTCTGCAGCCAAGCAACGCGCCAGCACAAACGTACTTGTAGATGGCAAGTGCACGCTCACCGACGAGCAGGTGTGTCATCACGCGCACTTGATCGTTCCCCAAACACCGCACTCTGCTGCCTGCTGCAGACGCAGACCGGCCAAACGACGCCAGACCCTGTAGCACGAAAAGGATGGCCAGCCGACACGTGTAGGTTGCGAGCACACCAACCGTTGCCATCAAGTACGCCTCAAGGTCGCCAGCTCGATCGCCGTAGGCCGTCGCAACGCTGCCCACAAACTCGGCCACGAGCTCACCGACAGGCGACACGTACACGCCCAGACCCGGCACACTGTACAGCGCCGTCTCGTCCATCTCGCTCAGCACGACACGCGTCACGAAGCCAGAGTCCCGCGACATCACAGCCAGAAGGCTGCTGTCGCGCACCGACAGCACAAACTCGATCATGCGCTTCTTGATGTTGTGTGCTTGGTTGCGCAGACCGCGTTCGAGCAGCACGGTCCACCACGACTCGTGCAGCGAGAGGGTCGGATGAGATGGCGAGGAGGTCGGCCGCTGGCGCAGCAGAGCGAGGATCTTGGGGAGCTGCGGTTCAAGCAGGTGCACGTACTGCTCTTGAATCGTCTCGAACACGACAAAGTACTCTTCCCACATCTTTGCTGCAACGGAAGCAGCTGATGGCGCGGCCGTTGACGGGGTTGCTGGTGTCCGCGAGGTGCCGTCGCCATCGCTGTCTGCTGCTGCCGGCTTGCCTTTTGGCCGCTTCTTCTGCTTCCCTTGCTGCTTGACTGCGGACAGAGTCGTTGGGTTGGCGGCGTTATGAGCAGATGATTCCGGGCTCGGATCCAAGTCTGGCCATGAAAAGAGATCTGGCCAGGCCGTGTCGGTAGAGCAGTCATAGCTCTGCGAAAAGAACACGATGCGCTTCAGCAGGTGTTGCGCGTACTTGAGCGCCGTCTTGTGGGTCCCACGCAGGCCCTGCTGGATGACCTCGTACACACGGCGGTCTCTGCGCAGATCGACCAACACACTGGCATGGCTGTAGACGTAGGCTGTGCTGGAGATTTTGGTCAGACCCATCCAGCAGTCAAAGAGCCTGCACAGAACGCCTTGGACGTCCGAGTGGATGGGGTGCGAGGGAGGCAGACGAGCGCAAGACACGAGCAGATGGGTGGATGTCCGAGCAGCCCATACGCGCGACACGGGCAGCGACAGCGCGCGCAGGGCTGTAAAGCAGGCCGACAGCAGCGACGCAGCCGATGCGCTGATGCGAGGGTCGGTATTGGCAAGAAGGACCAGCGACGCCACGATCATCGAGACGGTGGATGCGACGCGGCAGTCTGCCACGCCTGGATCTGGATCTGAAGCGGTGGGAGCGATGGCAGACCATGAGGCGACGATTGCCGAGGCGACGTGCATGCAGACATGCAGGGCATCGAGCGACGCGGTGCTGCTGCTGGTGACGGCGCTGTCGCAGCCGATGCTGTCATGCTCAGAGGCCGAAGGCAGCGGCAGCCAGTCAGTGCCGTCGGCGGCCAGCAGGTCGGAGTAGCCGATCGTGTCGTAGTCGGACTGGGAGGTCTGGACATATGAGTCGGACGAGAGGCCGACCAGGCGGAGCGGGCGTCTGATGCACAGGGCGATGGTGGCCCTGATGTGGGCCATGACGGGGCCGGACAGCAGGGCGGGCGGGCAGCGGACGGCGAGGGCAGCGATCCACAAGGCGGTTGACTGCACGGACGACGAGGGCAGCGATGACGCGAGGAACGGGAGGACGACGGCGCGGAGAACGGAAGCGAGGGCCGAGTCGAGGGCGGCGGTGTCTGCAGGGGCAGCAGGAGCAGCAGGGGCAGCAGGCGGGGCCGACGAGCGGGCGAGCAGCTCGCGCAGCAGCGGGTCGAGCGAGGCGAGCGAGTCTGGGTTGGCGTGAGCGCGAGGCAGGCAGGCGGGCACGAGCGAGGCCAGCTGGGCCGACGACAGCAGCTGCAGGCACATGGCGGCAGCAGTTGTGGCGGCTGTGGTTGTGGTTGTGGTTGTAGTAGCCGCGGTGGCAGTGTGCACCACCGGCGGGCCGTGCGAGTCGGGCGAGCCGTGCATGCTGTCAAGGCTGTGCATGCAGTCCGGCACTTATGGTCGCGTTTGGTAAAGCGAGCGAGCGAGGGCGTGGCGTAAGCAAACACGCAGACGACTCGACTCTTGCAGCGACTCGCAACTCGCAATGAAGATTCGCAGGATCGAGCGCAACTCGACGCTGGCGTGGTCGCCGGGCACGCAGGACTCGGTGCTGCTGGCGCTGGGCACGGTCGCGGGCGCCCTCGACGTGTCGTTCTCGTCGACGACCGAGCTGGAGCTGTTTGACCTCAACCTGGCCCCGGCCCCGGCTGCAGGAGCAACCACGACCACGACCACCACGACGACCCGACGGGACTCGACGGCGTCCAACGGCCCGCTGTCGCTGCGCAGAGTCGGCGCGGTGTCGGTCAACGCAAGGTGCGCTGTCTATGCTGCGTGGCTGCAGTTGTCTGTGCTATCGACGTGGCTGTCTGTGGCTGTCTGTGCGTTGTAGTGGTCTATGTGGCCGCCTATGTGGCTGCCTGTCGGTCTGCAGCCGTCTGCCTAGTCGTGCTCTCATGCGACACGCCCGCCAGCCAGCCAGCCAGCCCGCCAGCCCGCCCCGCCCCACTCATCGTGAGAATCAACGCCAGCGCCAGCGCCACGGGCTCGCCGGCCGCCTCCTGGCCCTTCTGTGCAGCACAAGGCGTGGCCTTGCCCGGCGTGGCGTGGCCTGGTCTTGCTTTGTGTCTGGCAGCAGCAGCACACACGCTGCCTTCTACAACACACACGCACACACACGACGACTGACACGCACTGACACGCACACGCACATACGCCAACACACACACACACGCCAGATTCAACCGCCTCGTGTGGGGCTCGCCCGGGCTCGCCAACACAACGGCCCTCGGCGTCATCGCCGGCGGCAAGGAGAACGGCGAGCTGGACATCTGGAGCCCGTCGCTCATCATGGCCGCCAAGCCCAAGGACGCCCTGCTGCACCGCGCCGCCTCGTCGCACTCGGGCCCTGTGCGCGGCCTCGACTTCAATCCCCTGCAGAGCAACCTGCTGGCCTCGGGCGCCACCGACGGCGAGGTGCGTGCGCTCTGCTTGCCGTGCCGTGCCGTGCCGTCCTGCTATCAATCGCTGCCGCTGCTGCTATATTCTGGCATCCGATCCCAGCAGCAGATGCATGGGCGAGCTTGGGCGAGCTTGCACTCGCTTGGACGACACTGGACTCGCTGGACCACGCTGGGCAGCACCAGACTGACATGCTGGCCATGCCGCCGCTCGACAGATTCTCGTGTGGGATCTCAACAACCCGTCCAAGCCATACTCGCCCGGCGGCCGCTCCCAGCGGCTCGAGGACATCACCACGCTCGCGTGGAACAGGCAGGTGCCGCACATCCTGGGCTCGGCCTCGAACAACGGCTACACCGTCGTGTGGGACCTGCGCACCCGCAAGGAGCTCATCAAGATCGCATACCCGGGCGGCCGCCGTCCCATCACTGCTCTGGCCTGGAACCCCGACATGCCCACGCAGATGGTCACTGCCGCCGACGACGATCAGAACCCCGTGCTTCTCATGTGGGACCTGCGCAATGCCTCGGCTCCCCAGCGTGTGAGTTGTTCTAGTCGTGTCTTCTAGTCGTGTTGTCTTGGCTCTCTGTCGCACTGTGCACACACGCGTGCATGCACGCATGCCTGCAATATCCATCGCTAGCATCCATCTGGAACTGACCTGGCTGTCAATCGTCGTGCGCAAAAAGTCGCTGGCAGGACACGCCAAGGGCATTCTGTCCGTCGCCTGGTGCCCAAAGGACTCGGACCTGCTCATGTCGTGTGGCAAGGACAACCGCACCATCGTGTGGGACGCCACGCTCGGCGAGGCCATTGGCGATCTGTCGCACTCGGCAAACTGGTCCTTTGACGCCCAATGGTGTCCAAAGAACCCCGATCTGACCGCAGTCGCCTCGTTTGACGGCCGCGTCGCCATCCACTCGCTGCAGAATGTGGCCGGCGACAGCAGCCCGGCCCACTTGGACGCCTTCTCGCCGGTGCCCTCTGAGCCCGTCAACGACGACGATCCCTTTGCCCAGGTCGGCCGCCAGAACCACCACCTCAACGAGACCTCGGATCCCGTCTTTGTGCTGCCCAGGCCGCCAAAGTGGCTGCGCCGTCCGGCTGGTGCCACCTGGGGCTTTGGTGGCAAGCTCGTTGCGGTCCACAGCAGCGCCAGCCCGACGTTGGTCTCCATCCGCCATGCTCCCTCCGAGTTCGAAGTCTCCCGCCGCATCGATCTGCTCGACGCTGCCCTCCAAAGCGAGTCGTTTGAGGAGCTCGCCCACTACTGCGACTCGGTGTCCGCTGCCCAGGAGCTCACCATGCTCGACAAGGACCGCGACGTGTTCCGCTTCCTCAAGGCCATGTTCTCGCACTCGTCGCGCGACGACATTATCCAGTTCCTTGGCTTTGACAAGAACCAGATTGCAGATGAGCGACTCGCCGGTCTTCTCAAGCGTCTGAATGTCAAGCCAACGCCTCCTGCCGGTCTCGCTGCCTCTTCTGCCCCCGCATCTGCGACTGGAGAAGCTGAGCATGCCAATGGTGATGGCTCTGCACCTGCACCTGCACCGGCCCCAGTCCCGAAGCCTGCTGCTGCACCTGCCACGCCATTCTCGCTCTTTTCGCTGGGCAAGCCGTCGGAAGACACAGACATTGACACGCTCGTCACCAAGGCCCTGATCCTTGGCGACTTTGAGACGGCCGTCAATGTGTGCCTTGGCGCCAAGCGGTACGCCGATGCTCTTGTTCTGGCCATCAGCGGCGGCGAAGAGCTGCTGTACCGCACCCAGCAAGAGTACTTTAAGCAGACGGCCAAGTACAAGGCCTACTCGCGCATCCTGCAGGGCATTGTCGATGGCGACCTCACAGACGTGGTTGAGAATGCGCGCATTGACTCGCCAACGGGCGGCAACTGGCGCGATGTGCTCGCCCTGGTCTGCACCTACGCCAAGACGGACGACTTTTCCAAACTGTTTGGCGTGCTCGCCAACCGTCTCGAGAGCTCGGGTCCGAGTGCGAGTAGCTCTGTTCTCGGTGCCACCGGCGCCAGCACTGCCAGCCTGAGCGCGCTTCCCTCGCTCTCTGCAACTGGCCGTCCCTCTGCCACGTCAGGCATCGTGACGGCTGCCGATCGCGAGCGTAACCACGCGGCCGTCCTCTGCCATCTCGGCTCTGGAAACCTCGCCAAGGCCGTCGATGTCTGGACGCGCAACGAGGCAGACGACATCAAGAGCCTCGGTCTTTTGCCTGGCCGCAAGCCCGACGCCAAGACCGACCGTCGGCTTGCTCTCCAGTCGCTTATCGAAAAGGTGTCCGTGTTCCGCTTTGCGGTTGGCTTTGTCGACCCTGAGCTGCAGCAGGGCCTGCCCGAGGACAAGACCGAGTATGCGCTGGCCAAGCTGTATGCCAAGTACGTGGAATACGCGTCTGTGGCTGCACACCAGGGCAAGAGCGCCAGTGCGTGGCGCATGCTCGAGCAGGTACCCGAGGGCTTCACCACGGCACCGCCGCCTCCTGCAGCGCCTGCAGCCGACCCAGCGCGTCCTCCTAGCTCGGTGCCTGCCGGTGCTGACAGCGGCGACAATGCCTTCTCTACGACGGGCGAGTTTGGCGGCGACTTTGATGCCATTGCTGCCCAGGCCAACGCTGCTCCTGTTGGCGCCGAGCACGACCCGGACCGACCAGCCGACCCAGTCGCCATTTTGCGCGATCTCGTGTACCAGAGTGGCGGCTCCCACGTGCACTCTTTCGGCTCGGCACCTGTGTTCCCGTTTGCGGCCGTGGATGTCATTGACGCGTACCAGTACCAGCAACAACAACAGCAGGCACAGTACCACTTGCAGCAGCAACAGCAACAACGAGAGCAGCAACAACAGCAGCAGGCCTTCCAGCAACAACAGCTTCAGCAGCAGCAACAGCAACAGCAGCAGGCGGCCCAGTATGGCAACACATGGAACAGCCAGCCACCGCAACCTCAACCCGCTTACGGTGGCTTCCAACCGCCTATGCCCCAGCCGCCTCCCACGCAGTCGGCCTATGGTGGATATGGCACGCCGCAGCCACCGCAGCAGCAGTCTTGGAACTCATACCAGCCATCTCAACAGACACCAAGCTATGGCGGTGCACCAGGATTCAACGCGTACCAGCCCGCAGGTGTCCCTGGTGTGCCCAACTTTGCGCCAAATGCCCCTGGCGCTGGCGGTCTTGGCTTCAACCGCTCGTCAAGCGTGCCGCCGCCCATGGGCAACCCATATGCGGCCAACTTGCCGCCGCAGTCCCGCACGCCCAACTTGCCCGACAGCGCAGGGGCGCCAGGAGCACCCGCCAGGCACCCGGCAGGTGACCGATCGCACATCTCGCCCGCGCACCGGCCCTGCTACACGGCGCTCCAGAAGCACCTCGATGGGTTCAAGGCGATAGCCGACGCGTCGCCGCAACACAGCACCACATACAAGGAAGCCGAGAAGCGGTTCGGAACGCTCTTTGACGACCTCAACAATGCGGCCGTGCCGGCCGACGTGGTCGACAAGCTCCAGGCCATTGCCAAGGCGCTCGACGCGAAAGAGTTTGCGACGGCCCACCGCATCCAGATTGAGCTCATGAGAAAACGCTTTGATGTCACGGGCCAGTGGATCGTTGGCGTCAAGCAGCTTGTGAATGCTTTGGAGCGGGCTGCTGCTGGCGAGAATGTGTCTCCCGTGTCGCATGCACTTCCGCAGCCGCCGCAGCCGATGGGCATGGGCGGCATGGGTATGCCAGCTCCACCGCCCGTGGGCATGGGTGGCATGGGCATGGCTCCCCCGCCTGTTGTAGGGCCGCCACCTGTTGTCGGGCCACCGCCTGTTGGGCCGCCACCGCGTGCGTTTGGTGGCCAGCCCAACGCGCCGATCCAGCAGCAACAGCAGCAGCAGATGCCACCTCCGCAGCGGTCGTCTTCGATCGTTGCTCCACCGCCGCCTCAGCAACTGACGGGCGGTGCGCAGCCGTTGCCCCCGCCCCCGCCGATCGGCCGGCCTGGCCCGCCACCTGTTCAACCGTCGTATGGTGCACCGCCCCTCCAACAGCCGCCGCAACAGCAGTTCCAGCAGCAGCAGCAGCAGCAGCAGCAGCAGCCGCGTCCTGCGCCGCCCCCGCAACCGTCGTTCCAGCAGTCACTGCCGCCTCCGCCTCAGCAGATGTTTGGTGCGCCGCCGCCCCAGCCGTTCCAGCAGATGCCGCCCCAGCAGATGCCACCCCAGCAGATGCCGCCGCCGCCACCGACCGGCATGGGCATGGGCATGGGCCAACAGCAGCAGCAGCAGCAACGACCGATCGGTCCGCCGCCCACGGGCATGCCCGGCATGGGCTACCCGCCGCAACACCAGCAGGGCCAGCCGAGCGGACAGGGCTACCCGCAGCAACGGTAGATGCCTTGTGCGTGTCCGACCGTCGGGCCGCGCGTGAATGGCCTCTGCGTCCACGTTTTACACACACGCACCCTCTCCTCCTCCCACTCCCTCCCGCCCTCCCTCTCTAGCCAGCCCACTGCGACCACACCAATCAATGAAGACTCTGATCGCGCTATCGTGACGGTTGTGGTTTATTTCAAAAGGGGGTTGGGGATGGCCGCGTCGTGGCCGTGCGACATGGTCATGGTGGCTTGTAGTCACACATGCCGCCAATTACTCGTCGTCTTGGTCGTCGTCTGACTCGGACACGGTCGCCTCGCTGCCCTCCTCCTCCTTCTCGCCCTCGTCTCCATCCTCGCCCTCGTCCTCATCATCATCCTCGCCCTCGCCCTCGCTCTCTTCGCCACTCTCCATCTCGCCATCGTCATCGCTGAGCACCATCTCGTCGTCGCTGATCATCTCGCTCTCGTCGTCGCTGGCATCGCCATCCTCGTCCTCGTCGTCGTACACGACCACGTCCGCATCGTCGCCGGCACCCGACATGAGCAGCGTCGACCGCGCCGCGTCCATCTGCGACACGGCCAGATCCAGCCGCCCGTACAGGCGGTTGAGTTTCGTCAGCGTCTGCTGGCGTGTGTCCAGTGTGCGGTACAGCGACCCGAGCCGCGTTGCGAGCGTGGGCACCTATCATGCATCGTGTAGCGCGGCGTGTCGAGTGTCGTATGGTTAGGACATGGAAGCAAGAACACGAGAGAACGCGCAGAGGACACTCACCGACAAGAGGTACGCCGAATGCGTCATGAGCAGCGACCGCACCCATTCAATGAGTTGCGGTGCACGCGTCGGCCGGCGCTGCAGCCGCACCACGAGCAGCTCGAGCAGCGACACGACCTGGGTGGGCGACAGCCGCGCCACGGTGGCCGCAATGACTTTTTTGTCGCCCGTCTCGATGGACTTTTCGAGCATCTGCACATCGCCCGAGTGGATAGCCTGTGACAGCATCTGTGCCAGCGAGAGCGGCGTCGCGGCCTTGCGGTTGCCCGTCGCAGGCGTCGCGGGGGTAGCGGCAGCAGCAGCAGCAGCAGTGGCAGGCGTGGCAGGCGTGGCAGGCGTCGGTGTTGCGGCAACGGCGGCAAACGCTGCGCGGTTTCTAGGTCCCGGTGTGGAGACCGGGTCGAGTGCCTTGACACGGTCCTCGAGCGTCGTCTCGTCGTCGAAATCCAGCGGCAGAACGGCGTCCTTGGACGACGAGGCTCCCTTGCCGTACGTTGGCACCAGCATGTCAATGGCGCCAAGAACATGGACGGGACCGCGCGGCGTAGATGCGCCTGCAGCGGCCGTGTCTGAACGCGTTGGCGCATCGGGGTTGCGCGACACGGAGATGGACGGAATGAGCTTGCCCGCCTCGTCCAAGTACGCCTAGATGCATCACCGCGTCAGTTGCTGGCCGCAGCAGGAACGCAGACACACCGACTGATGGACAAGCAGGCAGGCAGGCAGGCAAGCAAGCAGGCAGGGGATCCCAAGAGACGTACAATACGCTCAAAGAAGGGACGGAACGACGTGCCGTAGACCACGACGACACGATCGCCGTCAAAGGCGGCGTTGTGGATCGGCACGGTCTCGCCGACCGCCGTCGCGTGGTTGATCACGATGCGGGACTCAGACGCCCGTGCAGCCGAGGCAGCAGCCGCGCCGCCCTTTTTCTTCTTGGACGCAGACTCTGGCTTGGCAGGCTCTGCCGCGGCACCCGTGTTCCAGAGATGCACCTCGCCGCTCTGCAGCTGGGCAAGCAGGACGCCGGCAGGCGACAGCGACAAAAAGTTTGCAGGCGAGTCGACCGTGTAGACTGTGCCATCGCCATGCATTGGCCGTGTCAGCTCTTGCGTGTGTGTGCGGATGCTCGCGACCGTCTTGGATGCATGCAGCTCGCTGCGGGCTTACCCGTGGGAAGACCAGCGCCAGATGCCTCGAGCGGCCATTGGCTGATGAAGCGGTCGTCGATGGCGGCCGAAAACAGGGCAGGCGACGAGGGGTCAAAGAGCAGCTGCGACACCTGAGTGGCGTGGCCGGTCAGCGTCTTGACAACGGCCCACGACTCAATGTCGAGAATGTCGATCTGGTTGGCAGCCACGGCGAGCGTCTTGCCCTTGGCGTCGATGGCGATCTTGGACAAGTTCTTGGACTTGGACTGGAAGGATCTGTGCGCAGTTGGCAGGTTTA
This sequence comes from Entophlyctis helioformis, assembly GCA_025526915.1. NCBI lineage: Eukaryota > Fungi > Chytridiomycota > Chytridiomycetes > Chytridiales > Chytriomycetaceae > Entophlyctis > Entophlyctis helioformis. The sequence goes on along the minus strand of JAHLKH010000145.1, from coordinate 33,738 downwards.
AGACCGCGTCAGCAGACGGTCAAGGGGGCAGGAAGCAAGGATGCGGGTGGCAGCGCGCTGGTACCTCTGGGCAGTGCCCTTTTTGAGATCCCACTCGACGAGCAGGCCGTCGTCGCCGATCGAGAAGCCCTTGCGGGACACGGGCGAGAAGCAAAAGTCGACGACGGGGCCGCGGTGGCCGTTTGCCAGCGTCAGCAAGAGGGTGCCGGCCGACACCGAGTACACGAGGATCGAGCCGGTCGACAGCGGCAGGGCCACAAGGATCTGCTCCTTCTGCAGACGGGCGGCGGTTGTCGGCCATGATCGCATGTGTGTATGCGAGCGTCCATGTGAGCAGGCAGGCAGGCAGACAGGCAGGCAGGCAGACAGGCAGCGTCCATGGGTGTCAGCAGTGAAATTCACGGCATTCAGAACGACGCAGACACGCAACAAAGAAAAGCGAGCGAGCAGGCAAGGTAAGCAAGCAGGCAGACAGGCAGACAGGCCAACGTACGTGCTTGCCAAAGGCGACGGATGAGCACAGCGAGCCGGCGGGCGTGGTGTAGTCGGCGGCGTGCGAGGCGTCGGCGGTGCCATAGACGACCAGGCGGGCAGCGTCGAGGGCCGGCGTGACGGCGGCCACATGGGTCACGGCGCCGGACGACGGCGAGAGGGCAAAGGCCGAGACGGCGAACGGAGCGACCTGCAGCACCTGCGGCGAGGGCTTGGGCTGTTTGGATTTCCGTGCGGCGGGCATGTCTGGGCGTGCGTGTGCGTGCGTCCTTGTGGTCGTGCTTGTGGTTGGTTGTATCGGCGTGTGTGGTGGTCGTCGTCGCAGCCCTTCCTCGTCGCTCGTCGCTGGAAAACAAAAAAAAATGCGAAAATCTGGGCGGGTCGTGCCCTGCTGGGCCAGATCTGTGCCAGCTCGACCACGGCGGGCCTGTAAGGACACGGCACGGCATGGCACGGCATGCTTGGATGGCACGACATGGCACGCTTGGCTGGCTGGCTCGTTAGCTGGCGTGCTGGTCCCTTCACTGCCGCAGCGTGTTCCCCGGCAGCCGGTGTGGCACTGCGCGCTGGCTGCCGACCTGTCGAGCGCTGATTGGCTGGCTGGCCGGCCGGCTGGATGCCACGTCAAAAGCGGCATCGCTCCGCCTTGCCCACCCCTCAGCTCAGATGGACGGTGTGCACCAGACGACCCAAGCCCAGACGGCCCAAGCCCAGACGGCCCAAGCCCAGACGGCCGCCGCAGACGCCCCTCCGGTGCAGGCCTACCCGCTGCAGCCGCTGCAGCCCCCGCAGACGCCGCCGCCCGCAAAGGACAAGAAGGACAAGGACGCCAAGTCGTTCACCGTCTCCATCTCAAGGCGGGGCATCATCATCCAGCCCCAGGACTCGGCCTCGGGCTCTGCCGCCGACCTCACCTCCAAGCTGCCCGCTGCACATGCCCACGCAGAGCAGCTCCGCCGTGAGCAGGACCGAGAGATGGCCTCCTTTGCTGCCTTTACTCCTCCTATGCCGCCAGCGCCGCCGATGCCGCCAGCGCCTCCTGCACCACCCGCACCACCCGCACCGCCTCGGGCTGGCCGGCAGCACCACGAGGGCCGCATCGTCATCAAGGCCAAGAAGCGCAGCCGACCCGCCAAGCGGCCGTCGGCCATCCGCTCGCTGTTCCGTGTGGCCATGGCCATCGTCTTTGTGAGTCTGCCATGTCACGCCGGCCTGAACGCCTCATTTTGGCTAACCTGCTGTGCACCGTCTTCTCCAATCCGCACGCAGTGGCTGGGCATTTACGCCTTCTTCCCCAACTCCCAAGTCAGACCCGGCGGCTCGTGGTCCGGCGGCCTCCGCATCGCCGTCCCGGTGGTGTCGATGATCGTCCTTGACTCCTCATCGCCGTCCATTCTCTTCTCGGCCGCCTACATTGTCCTCTACACGGCCACCGAGCTCGGCTACGCTGTCATCAACCTTCGCAATGCCTTTGGCATCGGTTCTGGCAGCTGTGATGCCGACGATCGCTGTGCAGAAGACCTCAAGTCGCCTGGCTATTCTGCTGGCCGCTACTTTGTCAACGTTGCCATTTTTGTAAGCCTGACCGCGCATTGGCGATTGATGGAATGACGGATTGGCTGACGGATTGCCTTTTATAGGTGACACTGTACCTCGTGTCAATGGCATCGTTCCTGGCCTATGTGTTCCTGGTGCTCCCCCGTCTCCGCCGCGAGCATGAAGCCCGCCGCGAGCGCGACATCGAGACCACCTCGTCTTCCTCATCCGACTCTGACGATGGCCATGAGGAAGACGACCGTCATCGTCACGAGCAGCCTGGCCTCCCTGGCCCTATCCTTGCAGAGCCGCCTGTCGCGTACAAGCCGCCGCCTCAGATCCCGGCTGGCGGCGTCACAGAGCATGTCCGGATGGCGATGCCGGCTGACGTGGCCATCTCCAAAGCCTTGACGCCCGATGAAAATGCCGAGTTTGTTGCGCCGCCGCCGTACATGCTTGTCGATCCCAAGCTGCTCGATGCCCACAACGCGGCGATTGCCGCCGAGGCGGCGTCGGCTTCTGGATCTGGATCTGGATCTGGATCTGGGCCGTCTGGCCGTGCCTAATGCGTGTCGCCGCCACCTCGTCATCTTTATCAATGAACAGCCGTACCATAGTCGTCCAATCGTCGTCGCCATCGTCGTCGCCATCGATGTTGTTGCCATCGTTTGGCTTTGCCATCGCACAAAGAGCTCTCGATGCCACCATCAGCGTCGGTCAGGGCACCTGCAACCACGCCAGCAGCCGCAGCGATGCAGGATCGGCTCACGGCCAAGAGACTGCGGCGGATATCCATGGCAGCCAGCCTCACCCTCGCTGTACGACCACTTGCTCTGCACCGCACCGCACCGCACCGCCTGCTCTCTGCTCGCCCATGTCGGCGGTTTGCAGGCATTTCCTCGCCGAATTGCCCACCCCTCGCCGCCCAGACATGAACTGACGGGACCTGGATGGGCAGGCGTTGTCGGCGTATGCGGTTCTGCCCAACAGCCTCGTGCGGCCGGTTGAGCCAACGCTCAATGTCGTCCGAGGGCTGCTGGCTGCCTTTGAGCTTGCGAGCGTGCTGTTCAAGGTTCGTTGCGATGCGTGCCCAGCTTGTGCACGCATGTGCACGCTTGCGCACGCTTGGCTGGCTGAGCGAGCTTTTCCGCACCTTGCTTGGCGGCTTAAGCTCCGCCATGTCGAGACGGCTCTAACGACAGACTGGCGGCAGATCGAAGGCCTGTCGTACCTCGGGTTCTGTCTGTGGTTCCATACGATCATCGAGACGCTCTTTGTGGTCATCTTTGCCCGCAGCATGGTGTCGCTGGGCCGACAGACATGCGGCGACGTCGACACTGTCTGCCAGGGCGATCTTGCCAACCCAGTTCGTGCGTACCTTTCGTACTGCGCGAGTCTCGTCGTGTTTGTAAGTGCCGCGCAGCCGAGTGCAGCGTTTGGAGCGCATGGCTGACGCAACGAATGACAGTTGTGGCTGTATGCAACGATCATCTACACGTTCCTTGTGTTGCGGTACAACCACGGGCCAGAGGCACGAGAGGAGACCGAGTCCAGACACGATCGCGTGAGCCGCAACTACCGCGCGGCCATTGAGGCGGTCGAGAGGCGGCATGCGTCGCTTGCAAGGACGCGCACGACTGGCGGCGGGTCTCGGTACCATGGCGGAGATGTCGAGATGCTGCCGGCATATGATGGCAAGCCGCCCGACTACGACGACGATCCGGCAGCAGACGCCGGTGGCCGTGCTGGTCACGACGACGAGGACACGCGCGGATCGGCATCTGGCTTGGGATCGAGAGTGGTTGTGGTGGCCGAGTCGCCTGCACGCCGCAGCACAGGGCATGCAGGACCTGCATACGTGAACGTGCCTATTCCGTCGTACGAGGATGCCGTGGCTGTTGCTGTCAGGCCCGCGCTGGAGACTGCGGCACCTCCGTCTGCGTCTGCGTCTGCGTCTGCGCCTGTGTTGACATTCGCAGCTGGATCTGCACATGCTCCACCACCACCACGTGCACAATGAAAGCTGCTCTCCGCCTTGCCTTGCTGGCGACAAACACGGCGATCTGAGCCACCTCCGCGCCGAGCACAGCGACACATGCCGTCGTTTGAAGCGCTCTCTGTCGACGACACCAGCAACAACAACAGCAACAACGGCGGCCGCTCACAGTCCCGCCCATCGCCGCTGGCCGCCCTCATGGACTTCTTCTGCGGCCTCCTGGCCTCGCTGTCGGCCTTGTTTGGCCGCCTCAAACCGCCGCCCACCATCACCGTCAACCGTCGCCGCTTCACGGTGCTCAAGCAGCTGGGCGAGGGCGGCTTCTCGTTTGTGTATCTCGTCCGCGAGGCGGCGCCGTCCCACCTGTCCACATCCTCGCATGCGTCGAGCACCGGCCTGTATGCGCTCAAACGCATCCGCATCCAGCTGCCCGAGCACGAGGAGCGGCTGCGGTACGAGATTGCTGCCCACCAGGCCGTCTCGTCGCCGCATGTGCTCAAGCTTATTGACTCGGAGACCGTGAGCGCCGGGGGTGCCGTCTCGGAAGGCCGCCTCTTGCTTCCGTTCTGCAGCAAAGGAACGGTGCGCTGATCACGGGCATCCTGTGGGTCGCCATGTGTGTCCAAAGGAGAGCAGGGGCTGATGTCTGCCCGCTGCCAGGTGCAAGACTTGATCGACAAGACGCCGGCGGGCGAGTACATTCCGATAGACACGATCCTGCGGATCGCCATTGACGTGTGCAAGGGACTGACCGCGTTCCAGTACGTCCACTTGGCATCGCTTCTCTGGCTCGGTGTCGCTGTGCGTCTCTGGCTCGGCATTGTCTTACTTTTGTCTGCATGCGTCACCCAGCTCGCACAGCCCGCCTCTGGCTTTCCGCGATCTCAAGGCAAGCGCGCCATGCTCGCCATGCCGCACACGGGTGCACTGACCTTTGTGGCGTGCACGTGTAGCCAGCCAATATCCTCATTGACGACTCGGGCCGCGCTGTACTGATGGATCTCGGGTCCGTCACCCATGCACGCGTCGTGATTGCATCGCGCAAAGAAGCCGTTGCGTTGCAGGAGCTGTGCGCCGAGACGGTGACTGCGCCGTTCCGTGCGCCTGAGCTGTTTGATCCGCCGTCCAACTCGAGCATCAGCGAGGCGTCGGATGTGTGGTGAGCCGTGGCATCGGCCGTTCTTGTCGCGTGGGTCGCGATGGCTGACGGTGTTCTTGCAGGGCTCTTGGGTGTACCATCTACGCCATGGCGTTTAGAGAGTCGCCATGTAAGCCAGGCGTTTGCGCCGAGTCTATTGCCGCGTGTGTAGGCTGACCACAAGAATGCATAGTCGATGGATCCCTGACTGCCGCTGTCAGTGGGCGAATCAGTTTCCCGTCCAGCAGCCCGTATGGCCCGCAGTTCCGCGCAGTCATCGAGGGCATCATTCTCAACCAGGCAGCCGCACGGCCGACTGTGCCTCAGATTGAGCAGCTTCTGACCCGCATGCTGGGCTCAGTGACGGTCAACGTATAGCTCGCCCCACTCGCCCAACTCGCCCAACTCGCGCTGACCGTGTGGTTCATTAAACATCCGATCTGGTGGATGCGGTGTGGGTTTTCAAGTGCGATTTGAGGCTGGGCATGCTCGTGAACACCGTGCCACAATGCACGCACGACATTGGTGTCGATTTGACGAGAGCCGAGTAGTAAGCCGTGTCCATGTCGATCCGGTCGTCAGTCTCGAGTCGCTGCACAACCGCCTCGAGGGGTACAAAGAAAGGCGTGGTGAACGAGTTGTAGTGGTGCTTGGTTTTGAGTGCCGGTGCGTCATGGTCCGTGCCAAGGACATGCAAATGCAACTGGCTGTCACCGTATGCCATGCTGGTCAGCCGTGGCAGCAGCAGCAGCAGCAGCAGCAGCAGCAGCAGCCAGCGCTAACACGCCAGCAGCAGCGAGTCGGTGCAGACATACCGCATGCTCGGGATCGCATGGAACCCGGTCTTGAAGGCAGTGGACGCGCCATTCGCGTGGCGAGCGATGGCTTCTTGAGCACGCTGCGCCATGAGCCCCAGAAGGGGAACATCGTCGCGACACAGGTCAGCCAGACTGCCGATACGGCGTCGCGGCATGACCAGCATGTGGACGCGTGACTTGGGGTACTTGTCGTAGATGGTCACCGTCTCGTCATCAAACGACTCGACGACCGACTTTGGGAACGTCTCGGGCGATTCGCAGAATGGCCACAGCGCGTCTGCCCATGGGCTGCGTCTTGATGGCTGCTGCTGTCGAGTCTCGCTGTCGTCTTGAGCCTTGCGTTTGGGCGTGTTGGGTGCCGTGGCTGGTCCTTGATCAGCCACACACATGAACGGCCCAGGAGCGCATCATGAGCGCACTGCACTTGCCTGATCGTGGCGTCGATGGAAGAGCGGGTACGGGCTGGGCTGGCTGCCATTGACTCAGCCATGCCACCAGCGATCGGAACACAACGCCCACACCCTCGACGGCGGCATCCATGGCGTCCTCGCCGGCCAGACACTCGGCCCGTGACGGCAGCACGTTTGGCGCGACCGTGTACACGACCCACTGCACGCCGTGCTCGGTGCGCAGTGACGATCGCGGGTCCACGGCGACCGGACACATCTGGCCCATCGCTGGATGCAGCCGGTACCCGCGCTTGAGCGCCTTGTGCAGCGCATCGCCCTGGGCCAGCTGCGACACGGCCAGACTCCAGGGTGTTGCGTCTGGCCGCCCAAGGGAGTGCAGCGTCAGCGCCAGCGATGCGCAACAAACGGACGGACGGACGTCCGCGAGCGAGCGACGAACCGTGCTTGAGGCGGCTGTTGGTCTCGGCGACCATGAACGCCGGCCGGGTCTCGGCTACCAGCGAGGCCAGCGACTGGCGGAGCGACGGGCGTCCAACAACTCGGATGTCGACTTGCAGCGGCGGGTGTGGCGCCAGCGCTGCCGTCAGGGCACTGTGCTCGCTGTCCGACTGCACGACCACGACGAGCGACGAGCGGACGGCCAGAGGTGCCGCCAGCAGCGTCTGTTGGCGGGTGCGTGAGCGTGAGCGTGGGCCTGGGCCGGCCGAGGACGGCGCAGACAGATAGACAGAGAGCGTGCACTCACGGCCGCGAGCATGCGGGATGCACGCACCACGTCGATGCCGCCGTCGCGCACGCCAAGAAACGGCACGATGCACCGCATGCTGCCCAGATCGGTGTCGGCATTCATTCGCAAGGAAAGCATCAGATGAACATGACCACGTCGCCGTCGTCCTGCAGCCACACGCCCATGTTGTCGTCGCTCATGCTCTTGAGCGACCCGCGCACCTGCCCCACATTGAACACGTCGTTGCCCTCTAGCCCCGTGTTGATCATGCTCATGATCGTGCCCATCGTCACTTCCACGTTGTCTGGCTGCTCGGTCTGGCACCGTTGGCGCACCATTGTCAGCTGGCGGCGGAACTGGTCGAACCGCGCCGGCGACAGCCTGGCCATGGCACCCGAGAAGCTGCTGCCCACGTCTGGGTCAGTGACCCCGACAGAGGACGACGCGGACGAGTCGAGTACCATCGAGCTGCCTGCTTCTTGCGAATAGTCCGTGTCAATGAGCTCGCCCAGACGCGACGAGTTGGCTGCCGTCGACCGGCCCGACTGCGTGACCGCCGTGGTCACGGCACTGCCGGCACCGCGTCTCCGCAGCAAGACACTGCCATCGACGGACGGTGTCTCTGCAGCAGGCGCGGCCGTGTTGGGATCGGCGGGTGCTGCAACCGTCGCGCGCAGACCGCCGGCAGCAGTGTCCTCGTCGTCCTCGTCGTCAGACTCGGAGCCATGCGTGGTTTTGACACGCTTCTGGCGCTTCTTGGGCTTGACCTCCTTGAACAGCGCAAACACGAGCAGCTCGTATGCAATCTCGGCGTCCGTCACATCCACCGTCTTGCTCAGTCTGCACTTGGCATGTGCAGTCGCAAGACGGATCAGCGTCTCGAGTGTACGCGGTGTCATGGGCATCGTCTGTCGGATACATTGCAGCAAGTCAGTTTTTGTTGGACGGGAGAGAGACAGCACAAACACCAAGACTCACCCTGTACTTGTCCTGCTGGCCGTCCTCGCGCGACCGCAGTTCCGCATACCGCGTCGAAATGTACTCGCAGGCATCGTCCGTGAGCACGGGCTTGAACTTGTTCTTGGTGTAGTAAATGTACTTTTTGATGAATGGAATCGACAGGATCTCAATCTCCGCCTGACGTCTGCTGGACCGTCTAGCCGCACCGCGTGTCGCATGGCTGGGCTCTGCCGCTCGAACGCCAATATGAAGCAGCTCGTTGTAAGCCTGGAACACGGGCGTCTGCTCGACGGCGGTGTTGGATTGCTGCGCCGAGCGCGACCCAAAGGTTGCCGACACAATCGACTGCATGGTCGCCTCGGAGATGGGAGCACCTTCCTCGACTCCGTCGGGCACGTAGCGATGCAGACGGGTGATGTGTTCGGAGATGGCGCGGTTGAACTCGTCGTCGGTCTTGTCGAGCACCACAAACACCAAGTCGAAACGCGACAGGAGCGAGTCGGGCAGCGTGATGTTCTCAAACGGCTTCTTCTCGTCCAGGTACTGCATTCGACGTGTCAGTGAGACGAGGCATAGGAGTGCAGCCACACGCACGCCAACGTACCGAGCCAAAGGCAGGGTTGGCTGCAGCAAGCACACTGCATCTGGCATTGAGCGATGTGTGGATGCCGGCCTTGGCAATGGTCACCGTCTGCTGCTCCATGACTTCGTGGATGGCCACACGGTCAATGTCGGACATCTTGTCAAACTCATCGATGCACACAATGCCGCGATCGGCAAGCACCATCGCGCCAGCCTCGAGAGTGCGCTCGCCCGTCTCCTTGTCCTGCGTAACGGCGGCCGTCAGACCCACACCAGACGATCCACGGCCCGTCGTGGCAATGGCAAGCGGTGCCAGGTTGAGCACAAAGCGCAGCATCTGCGACTTGCCGACCGACGGATCGCCAATCAGCAGCATGTTGATGTCACCTCTCAGGTGAGTGCCGTTCTCGAGGTTCTTTTCGACACCGCCGAGCATAAGCAGCAGAAGCGCCTTTTTGATGTAGTCGTGTCCAAAGAGCGACGGAGCGAGGGACCGAGAGAGGAGCTCGAAAACGTCCTTGCGCTTGCCAATCTTGCGAATCTCGCGCGCATCGTCTTCGGTGATGGTCGGTTGATGCACCTCCTTTTCCAGCGGGGCGATGTTGTTGGCCAAAATAATGGATCTGGTAGGCAAGTGTCAGTGTTTTTGCCGTGTGTGGGATCCAAACAGCGAGGCGATGCACTGACTTGAACGTTGCCGAGATGCTGGCGGCGTGCTTGCCTATGGACCGGAAGACGCCCACAAGACGAATGCGGTCGCCAGGCTTGGCGCGGTCAACAAGATCACCGTCCAGGATGACGTCGGTTGGACGCGGCATTTGGCCGGCAGGCGAACGCTCGGGCATCTCCTGGATGCTCAGCGTCTGGTAGTCACGGTACGTCGACAGACCAAACTCGGTTGTGAGGGGATTGCCGTCGGCGTCTTCCTTGGGATAGACGGCGCCAGTCGGAGCAGCAGAATCGAGCGACGTGCCGTCACGGTACTCGCGCGAGTGGAAGATCTTGGTCTCCTCGCAATAGTGCACACTGCGCGAGACCTTTGGGCGGACCAGCGAGCCTGGATGGACGGAAGATGTGTCGCAGCGAAGTCGGGTCAGAACGGCACACGGTCGGACACGGCGGATCGGACAAGCAAAACGCACACTTTGTGACAATGCCCTCGATGCAGATCATGGTGCCGAGGTGCACGGCGCTGAGGGTGCGGGGCGACAGCGCATGTTCGCCAAAGGAGCCCTCCAGACCGACATGGTACTTGCGCTGGCCAAACTCTTGCATCGGCAAGACTTCGTTCCAAGTGGCCTGGGCAACGTCCTGCAGAGCCTTGTCGAACGCAGGCAGATAGTCGATGGGAGCCTCAAGCAGGCTGTTTGGATGTCAGACAGGCAGGGAGATGGGCGAGAGAGGCAGACAGGCAGAGAGGCAAGAGAGGCCAGGGACGCACCCGTCGGCGTACTCTCGACTTTGCAGCCGGATGTGGTTGATGTTGACAATCAGCCTGCGCTCGTCCTTGTGGAGCATCTTGACCAGCTGGTCCTTGTACTGGCTGCGGTTGAACTGGATCGGAGACGGCGAGCCGGCGGCCGTTGGGGCAGGCGCCGTAGCATTGGAGGCAGATACAGAGGCAGAGGCAGAGAGGCGGGGCAGGTGTCGGATCCGGCAGCAAGGCCAGAGCAGGGCAGGTCATGCCAGAGCAGGTCATGTCAGAGCAGGTCATGCCAGAGCAGGGCAGCGTCAGTCAGCAAAACGTGTCCGAACGAGCGGACGGTCGGCGAGAGACAAGCGGGACCAGAGGCAGAGGGGGGTCGTGAGACAGCGGGCAGGCAAGCAGAGGGAGGCAGGCACAGCAGGGCAGGGCAGGGCACTTGCGTCTTGGGTCAGGAACTCCTGGAAGAAGCGCACGCGCTCGTTGAAGGCCTCGTCGGCGCCGGCCAGGAAGTTTGGGCGAGGTGCTTGCTGGGCCATGGCGTCGGAGATCTGCTTGCCGTTTGCGGGTGTCTGGACAACCGCGAGACGGCCGCGAGGCAGCCGTGAGACAGCCTTGAGACAGCCACGAGACAGCCATGAGACAACCACAAGACAGCAGCCGCTTCAAGCCCTTTATTCGACGGCCCACAGACACCCGCTGCTGCCACTGCCGCCCCTCAGCCAATGGCGTACCACATGATGATGCACATGCACACGCCAATGACCGTGCCCAGGATCCAAGAGTCTCGTGTCCGGCGCGTGTTGATGCGGCCCAGCACGTTTGCCAGCTGTGGAAACCGCCCTGTTGTTGAACGTGCGTGTGTTGAATGTGCGAGCGTGTGCGTGTGCGTGTGTGCACACCGGCATCCGTGCCCAGTCAGCCAGCCAGACCACCAACGGCATACAAGACACGGCTCTCCCATACACCGCAGAGCCTACCCATGACGGTCGACAGCCGCCCGCGCGTGCCAAACAAGGACGACTTTTGCTTCTCGAGATCATCCCGCGAGTCCATGGCTTGTCTGTCGACGAGCGACCGAGCGTTGCGGGCCATCCATCGCTCATGTCAGTCCAACGCGGCTTCGCACACGAACAAGCAGCCCGGCAGCCCAGCAGCCCGGCAGCCCGGCAGCCAGGCAGACGCGGCAGACGCAACTGTAGAATCTCGTCGACCATGTTGTGCGCGCTCTCCATGCGGCCGCGCTCCGTCAGATAGTATTCCTGCGAGCTGCCGCCCGCCCCTGACCGGAACGAGCCAACGTCGTTGCGGATCGAGCTCAGCAGCTCCACGTGCTCTCGCTTGGAGATGATGCTCGACTGCCAGCCGGTTGCCGGCCGTGTCATGTTGGTCAGCACAATGCGGACAGGCAGCCAACCGCCACCGTACGCTGGCACATGGCATGGCATGGCACGGCACGGCATGGCACGGCACGGCATGACAGGGCACGGCACGGCATGACAGGGCACCAGGCACCTTTGTCTTCTGGAACTCGCGGTTGTACTCGAACAGGTTGGCGCGATGCCGCTGAAGCAGATGCGACATGGACGCCGCCGATGGATGCGCCGTCCCAGAGTTTTCAATGCACACGGTCATGGCGTTGATGCTGGCTGTGAGCTGTGGCCGTTCAGGCGGCGGTGGTGGTTAGGACGGCGACTGCTGGCAGCCACGCACCACGGGCCATGCACCACGCACGCACCTGCTTGAGCAGGTCCTCGAGCTCATGCTCTGCAGTCTGTGCGGCTGCGAGGCTGTCGACGCCGTAGTAGGAAGACGACGACGAGCCGTGCATGCCGTTCATGGACGATGACGACGCCGACGTGGACGAGGCTATCTTGGCATACGACACCAGCTGCGAGTCGATTTCGTGCTCCAGCTGCCGTGCATGCTTGCGCAGCGACTCCCAGTTGGACGCTGAGCTGGACATCATCCTCTGCTGCTGTGGCTGCTCAAGTGGTGGCTGTTGTGGAAGGAGTTGCTGCTGCTGCTGCTGTTGAAGTTGCTGTGATGCCTCTGCAGGCATTCGACCAAGGCTAGTGTGGTATGCCAGTGCTCAAGAGTCAGCAGACAGCATGGACCACCAGCGGACGGCGCACATCTGCGAGCATGCCGCCTACAGGGTTGTGACTGGATGGTGGCCAGCGAGGTCGATCGTGAATCACTGACGGAAGTAATCGATGTTTAGGCGAGTCACGTGGACACACGTGGCTGGATGGCAGGCCAATCAGCAGCGCACTCTCAAACTCGCGATCAGCCTGGTTTGCATCTGACCTCGCGTCCGATCATGTCAACGGGCTCGTCGGCTTGGTCAGAGGAACAGCGGCATGGCCGTTACTCGGGATATGCCGAGGTTGCGAAGCCCATCGAGCCGATTCCCGGCGACATGTCCCTCACCGAGCTGCTGCACGATTCGGACTACTACATCGACTGGCTCACAACCTTCCTCGACGACCTCGCCAGAGAGCTGGAGCCGACGCATGAAGAGCAGAGCCTGCGTTCGTGGCTTGCAGGCTGCTTGGCCGAACTCTGCGACAACACCTACGGCGCCAGAAACGTGGAGCTGTCCGTCTTTGGCTCGTGCGCAACCGGCGTCTACCTGTCCGACGCAGACATCGACGTGGTCGTCAACGTCCGCACCCAGGACGGCCGCAGAGTGCTCTGGGATCTCAAGTCGCTGCTGCGCAACGAGCCCTGGATCGACAGCTCGTCCGTCAGACTCATCTCAACGGCTCGCGTGCCCGTCATCAAACTCACCACGACCGCCCGCTTTGGCGCGATCAAGATGGACATCACGGCCAACATGCAGTCGGGCAACCGGTCCACGCAAGTGGCGCAGGGCTGGTTTCGTGATCATCCCGAGCTGATGCCGCTTGTCTTGGTCGTGAAGCTGATCCTCCAACAAGAGGACATGGACGAGGTGTTTACGGGCGGGCTCGGCGGGTTTTCTCTCGTCAACATGGCCGTCGCCACGGTGATCCGCACCAAGAACTGTGGCTTGCCTCACACGATATCGCTTGGGCTGCTGCTCCTCAACTTTCTTGGGTACTACGGACGTGCCTTCAACTACAGCAGAGATGCCATTGCTGTCAACGACACCCTCTGCACCATACCCAGGCCCGACGGGCCGCAGCGAACCACGGGACGAGACTCTTCCGATGACGGCTACGATGACGACTACGATGACGGCTACGATGACGGTTACGATGACAGTCGCGACAGCAGAAACAACGGTCGCCGCGACTCTGGCGGCCAGTATAGATCCTATGAAGACGAGCTTGATGACGACGACAACATCACGCTGTACATCCGCGATCCGAGCGATTTCAGCAACAATGTGAGCAGGGGCTCGTTCCGCATGGGCTCGATCCGTCGCGTCTTTCGTGATGCATACCACCGACTGCTGGGAGACGCACAAAAGATTGATATTCAAGAACCTCGTGCCGGTCTCGACCAAGTTTTTCGCATGGATGACTTGCTATCTGGCAAGCGGGCCGCGTTGATTGGTGTCTGGGACGAGATCCAGCAGGCAATGGATGATTTCGAGTCTGCGTTGGGCCGTGATGCGGACATTTCTTATGCGCAGGTTGTGCATGCCATGACTCGCCTGCATCGGCGATCCTCCTTTTCTGACTCGCGAGGTTCGAACAAGCGCCAGCGACGGCACAATTAGTCTAATGAAGGAATGAATGGTCTTCCTTCCCTGCTTGCTGAGATGCTTCTATTGAGTATACACAATTGCAGTATTGGCACGTGAATGGATCATGGTATGTGGTATTGGACAACAGAGTCGTAGGCTCGAATGTCAAACGGCGATGTAGCAAAGCAAACTAGCTCGTGCAGAAACAGTTCGGCATCGCGTCCAAGGTAGTCTGACAGAAGGCTGATGGCCAAGTCGCTCCGTGGCTCGTATCTGACCGATGAGTGGTTGTGTTTCCAGGTGCTGTAAGTAGATGCATGCACACACAAAGGACGGCTGTGTTGTTCGTGCTTACCTCGCGAGCATAGCGACGATAAAGTCCTTTACAAGCTCTACATCGCCATCGCCCAACAACGCGTTCAGCTCACGGCGGATCCATGGCACAAGCCGATTGAGTTGCGCAGGATAACGTTGAAAGGCGGCTGGGCCTGTAATGTGGCGCAAAGGGAGTGTCGATGAGTGCGCATCACGACTGAAGCCGCGCGATCTGGGATGGCCATGCCTACCAAAGTCTTTGATCTTGGACTGCATCGTCACGCCTACGTACCGCGCGCGCATGCCGCGTCTGTAAACGGCCCGCCGCCTTGCGAGAGCCGCTTTGTGCATTGCCTCGTGCGGATCCTGATGGTGGGTCCTCTGGCTGGATCCAGCGTCAGAGGTTTGGCCCGACTGGTCCGACTGGTTCGACTGGGCCGCGCTTCTGCGCCGTGAGCGATCTCTCTCGCGCTGTAATGAATAAGCGACTGTTGCTGCAGCGTGGCGTCGCTGCTGAGTCCTGGACATGGAGCGGGCAGGTGCAGATGCAGACGGTGCAGGTGCAGGTGATGGTGATGGCTGCGAGAGTCTTGATCGATGTGGCTCGGATCGGGGCGGGGCGATTGGCGGGAAACGATGCTGTTGGCGGCCAGCAGCCAGACGGAGATGATCAGCAGAGGCTCGGCAGACAGAAGAGCCCAGAGGAGGCCAGAGGATGCATGCGCACACTCACGGTGGCAAACTCCGAGTCGGAAGCGATGGCATGAACGGCCAGAGTGAACGGCCGCTTGCACAGCGGGCATTGGCGGGACACGCAGGCCCATTGCGCGATGCAGCCGAAGCAGAAGGCGTCTGTCGGTGATGTGTGTCAGTGATGCGTGCCGGGCAGACAGGCAGACAGGCAGACAGGCAGGCCAGGCATGCAGGCAGGCAGTGAGCGACAGAGTCAGAGCGAGCCACTGACGCAGACAGACATCGAGCAGCGCTCTGTCGGCGATGGAGTCGAGGCAGATGGGGCAGGCCGAGTGCGGGGATGCGGTGGGAGCAGTGGGAGAAGCGGGAGCAGTGGGAGCAGTGGATGCAGTGGCTGCATCGGTGCCTTGCGAATGGTCGCCATCCGAGTAAGCGTCGAAAGCGTCGTCGCAGTCGCTGATGTCGTCGCTGATGTCGCCCATGGACAGGCCGAGGCAAACCAGCCGATCACGCAGCCAACACAAGCACATTGTCACATGACCCCGCGTGGCCCCACATGACTCCCACATGACCCCCACGTGACGGGCAGGGTATGGCAGCACGCTCGCTCCACAACCTGCCCGCTCGCCCGCCTGCACAGCATGGAGCGCCAGCCACGCCCTTCAAAGGTGCGCTCCTACGGGCACTGGCACACCCTCGCACTGGCACACTGGCACACTGGCGCACTGGCGCACTGGCACTGTCGCTTGCACGCTGGCTCACACGGACACTGGCACAGGTCAAGAACAAGAATGCCGCCGCCGTGCAGATCACGGCCGAGCAGCTGCTCAAGGAGGCCGAGAGCTCTCGCGAGAAGCCCACCCCCAAGCCCAAGCAGCGCATTGCCGACAAGGAGGAGCTCGCCGACTACCGGCTGTCCAAGCGCCAGCACTACGAAGGCGCTATCCGCAAGAACCGCGCCAACGTCGGTGCCTGGCTGCAGTATGCAGCGTGGGAAGAGTCGCAGACCGAGTTTGAACGGTGCGCGCCGTGCTGGCCTCCCCCTTGCTGCTGCCCACCGCTGCCGCCCACTGCTGCGGCTGCCTACTAACGTTCCCTCCCGTGCTGCCGCCCGCCGTCCGGCAGCGCCCGCTCGGTGTTTGAGCGTGCCATCGACAACGACTCGCGCAACCAGACCATCTGGCTCAAGTACACCGAGATGGAGATGCGCCATCGCAACATCAACCGTGCCCGCAACATCTTTGACCGTGTCGTTGCCATCCTGCCCCGCATCGACCTGTTCTGGTACAAGTACACGTACATGGAAGAGCTGCTCGACAACGTGCCCGGCGCTCGCCAGGTCTTTGAGCGCTGGATGGAATGGGAGCCGGCCGAAGAGGCCTGGATGGCGTTTGTCAAGTTTGAAATGAGGTATGTATGTGAAGCCATGCTCTTCATCCCACGGATCCCCATGCCCTGCCTTGTGCTGCCTTGTGCTCAACCTGGTGCACCGCAGATACAAGGAGACAGAGCGTGCTCGCCAGGTATTCCGTCGCTTTGTGAGCGTGTTCCCGCAGCCCAAAAACTGGCTCAAGTGGGCCAAGTTTGAAGAGTCAAACAGCCAGCTCGGTGAGTGGCTGCGTTTGTTGGCTTGGTGTTGGCCCAGCACCGGCCGCTGACCCGCTACCTCGGCCTGCATGCGCATCTGTCTTGTCCCCGCCATAGACATGGCTCGCGAGATCTACCAGCAGTGCATCACCACGCTTGGCGACGACTTTATTGACCAGAACGTGTACATCTCGTTTGCCAAGTTCGAGACGCGCCACAAGGAGGTCGACCGTGCCCGCGTCATCTACAAGTTTGCCCTGGACAAGCTGCCCGAGGGCCAAAAGGAGAATCTGTACAACATGTACACGCAGTTTGAGAAGCAGTTTGGCGGCAAGGATGGCGTCGAGACGGTCATCATCTCAAAGCGCCGCATCAAGTACGAAGAGGCAAGTGATGCCGCAGTTTCTCTTCCAGCACTGCCATCTAACCGCCCCATCCCGCCACTGGCCTATAGGAGCTCGCGCAGTCGCCGCACAACTACGATGTCTGGTTCGACTATATCCGGCTGGAAGAGTCGACTGGTCGCCACGAAAAGATCCGCGAGGTGTACGAGCGCGCCATCTCGCAGATCCCGCCGGTAGAGGAGAAGCGCTATTGGCGTCGCTACATTTACATTTGGCTGTACTATGCCGTCTGGGAAGAGACCGAAGCCAAGGTACTGCGGATTGCCTCAGTGGTCTGTCTGCTTGGCTCGACTGACTCTTTTCTTTCTGGGCATGCGACTGTGCACGTTCAGGACATGGCGCGTACCCGCGAGATCTACAGCAAGTGCCTCAAGATCATCCCCCACAAGCTGTTCACGTTTGCCAAGGTGTGGCTCCTGTTTGCACGCTTTTTGATTCGCCAGCATGATCTCGTCCCTGCTCGCAAGGCGCTGGGCCAGGCACTCGGCCTATGCCCCAAGGAAAAGCTTTTCAAAGGCTACATTGAGATTGAGCTCTCGCTGCGCGAGTTTGACCGCGTGCGCGTGCTGTACCAAAAGTACCTCGAGTGGAACCCGGCCAACTGCTACGGCTGGATCAAGTTTGCCGAGCTGGAGGGCATGCTTGGCGACGTGGACCGTGCACGCGCCATTCTGGAGATTGCCGTGTCGCAGCCGTCGATCGACATGCCCGAGGTGCTCTGGAAGGCGTACATTGACTTTGAGGTCAAGGAGAGCGAGTGGGAGCGGGCACGCCAGCTGTACCAGCGTCTCATGCAGCTTACCGACCATGTCAAGGTGACTACACGGGCTTGCTTTGACTCATGCTCATCACATCGGTCCGTGTCGATACTGACACGTCATGGCCATGCAGGTGCACATCAGCTTCGCCTCGTTCGAAGTCAATGCCACAGACAACGGCGACTCTGCTGCGTGCGTGCAGCGTGCGCGCGACCGGTTTGCGCAGTCCAACAGCCACCTGCGAAAGTCGGCGACCAAGGAGGAGCGCGTGCTGCTCCTCGAGGCCTGGCTTGCGTTTGAGCGCACACATGGATCGCCAGAGACGGCGCAGAGTGTGCAGCGTCGTCTGCCACGCCCAGTCAAAAAGCGCCGTCGCATGCAGGACGAGAGCGGCGCGCCGGCTGGCTGGGAAGAATACTACGACTACATCTTCCCCGACGACGAAGACGACAAGCCAAACTTTAAGCTGCTTGCTCTTGCTCACCAGTGGAAGTCAAAGATGGCTGATCTTGGCATTGGGAATGATGATGATGATGATGATGATGACGATGATGACGATGAAGAAGGAGAGGGCGATGATGACGGTGGTGGCGAGGGTGGTGAACCCAAGGATGATGCCACTGATGAAGACAACGAGTAGGACCATGGAAATACATCGCTGAACATCAGCATGGTGCTTTATTGATGTTTGAGTTGGTTGAAGCGGGCGAGCAAGTCTGGCGCGAGCACGCTCCCATCGCCACTGCCACTGCCACTTGCAGGCTGCTGCTGCTGCTGGTCGAGGTGGTTGAGCACGCCGTCCAGATCAGATCCAGACAGCGTCAGTCCAGTCGCAACAGAGTTGGCCGCTAGTGTTGAGATTGGCTCGGCAATGTACACTGGATGGGAAACCAGCGTTGGATGGCGCTGCCGGTGCTGCTGCCGTGCCTCTGTGACGCTGAGCCAAAAGGCGTTTTCAGCTTCATCCATCCTTGCCCCGTGGTCGCCCGGTCCGCCGCGCGAGTCCATGAGTTCCATGCTCTTATGCCACAGCTCGACATCGCCATGGTAGACGCGTGTCAATAGCCAGTGAGTGAGGGCATCATTTGGAGCTTGGAGCGTCCAAAGCGACTTGGGCGGCACCGGAAGCGGCTGATCGAGCTTGGGCATGGGAGCTGCAGTCTTGCGCTCCTGGTGAGTCGGGGACAATGGCGATGCGATTCTAGGTGCTGCAGAGGGCGACATGGCCCCATCGCCGTCCAAATGGCCAGATTGGTCAGGGCCAGAATATGGCGCATTCGACTGGCAGGCCTTGACAAGCCCGATGATGCCTTGCAGACTCTGGGCACCATAGTCTGAAAGCGTCGCATGGCCAGTCGATGGATCGGTGCTGACCGTGTAAGCGTCGTAAATGTCAATGATGCTGCTGACGATTGCGCGCATGCTGGGCACGGCCAGGAGCACAGGGACGGCCGAAAGAGTGGCATTGCTGCTGCTGGGGTCACTGTGCAAGGGCTGTCCGCCTGTGCCGTGATGAAGCACCATGCCCGACAGAACATCTAGAACGCAGTGGTGATGATCTGGCGTGCCAATGCCAAGCATGTGCGACAAGTGGGCGAACACGGCTAGCGTCGTTGGCTGCACAAACGACCAAGAGCGCGAAAGGCGCGCGATGGGCTGTGAAGCGAGGGCCGCGAGGATGGCAGTCGCAGCCTCCAAGTCGCGGTATACATACGTCAGATGTAACGCAGTACTGACCAGCGTCTCGAGGGCAGCGGCGTGAGCATGCGCGGCGGTTGGCAGATCCTTGGCATTGGGCGGTGGCGGGCCAAAGACAGAGTTCACGTCGGTTGTCAGGACAGCAGTCGTCGCAATGCTGCGCAGGTACTCGTGCCAGTCAAGACAGTGCTTTGTGCAGTCGCCAACACGTCCGAGGGATGGCAGATGGCCCAGCTCGGAAGGGATCGAGATGGACGCAAAGAGCCGAACGCTCACAAAAGCAATGTGGGCAGCAAGGCTGGCTGGCTGGAACATGGTGATCGGTGTAGCAGCGTATCTGTCGATGACGGTCTGGACATCTGCCAGACGAGCCTGTGCGATCTGGACGTCTTCGAGCAGCCGGCGGATGGCAGCCAGTGGCACAGGCTCGGCGTCTGCCGGTTGGTCGGGAGCGACAGCGGCCTGGTATCGCGATCGTGCGTCAACCAGCGACTGTGTGTGCACAGCAAGCTTGCGAGTCAGCGGTGACAGCGCCAGCATGGGGATAGGAGGCTGGTGCTGAAGCGGTGGCGCAGCTGAGCTGGAGACTGGAGCGCTGCTGGACAGACCCTGCGCAGCCTGCGGCGTGCCAAGAGTCGTTGCCGAGTCGGTGAAGTCACGGAGACGATGCACATGCGACTCGATGGCATCGACAAGGGCCAGCATCTCTGCGCGGGCTTGGGCTGTCCAAGGGGTGCAGTCCAAGCGACGCAAGCAGCGAGCATGATGCAGTGAGCAGGCCCGGACATGCACGCACACATGAGCAGCGCAGGCAGCGCAAGCGCACCTTTGCCTAGACTGGAAGTCGCCAGGTCCACACTCGGCTGCGAAGCCAGAGCAGCCAAGCGGACGAGCGCTTCGTTTGTGGCTCGGATGTGAGCGTGCAAGGCCGCCTGTCGTCAAATAGGTGTGGTGGGTGAGATGGACAAGGCATGCTGACAGTGGCCTGGCGCCGGGACTGCACTGCGCGACTCACCCGCACGTCGTCGGTATCTGTTGGCATGGTGATGGTGGTTGTGTCGTTGGCAGATCGCGTATCTTGGCGTCAAACACCACATCGTGTTGCAACTTTCATCATGGCAAGGGGCTCTTGTTGTTGCTGTTGCTGCTGCGGCTGCTGCCGTTGATGGCCAGCCAATTGCCGTGTCTGGCCACGGGACAAGGATGCGTGTGTCTGACCGACTGACCGACTGACTGACGGTCCATTGGTACCTTTATGGTCGTCTCGCCTGCCGATACCAAACCAACCAACACGCTCTGCGTGCAGTCCAAGGGAATGGCCATCAAAGACGCCATCAAGGCGTGGGTGCGTCCCATGCATGTGTGCCTGTGCCTGCACCCTGTTTGGCTGACAGAGACTCTGGCTGTGGCCTGGCTGCGGCCTATGCAGGAAGAAAAGCACCAGCAGAATGCTGCTGAAGCAACCGTCGTCAAACTCCTCATGTGCCAGCCATTCATTGTCAAGATGGATGCGTCGCTCGCCCAGCTGGCCAAAGTCGAGTAAGTCGCCACTGTGTGCGCGTGGAACTTTCGCGTTCTCACGACAATCGCGACATGCGGTGTCGGCTTATAGGCATCTGGCCTTGTCCACCAACATGATTGAAAAGATTAGCAACCTGCACGGACTCTGTAAGAAGCCTTGTCATGGACGGTATTGGACTGGCTAGCTGGCTGGCTGGCTGGCTGGCTGGCTGGCTAAAGAAGGCTCACATCCTTTCTTGGCTCGCCGCCATACAAGCATACCTCCGCGTGCTGTCACTTGGACGCAACTACATCAAAAAGATTGAGGGTCTCGAGGCTGTTGCTGACACGCTTGAGGAGCTCTGGATCTCATACAACCTGATTGAGAAGCTCAACGGCGTAGAGTGCTGCAAGAAACTCAAGATCCTGTATGCGTCCAACAACAAGATCAAGGCGTGGGACGGCATTGCAACAGCGGTAAGAAGGATGGCTGTCCCCCTTGGAGCCGTGGACTTTCAATGGCTGACGGGTCAAGCTGGGTGGATCTCGTTGCAGCAAACCCTGCCCGTACTCGAAGATCTGCTGCTGTTTGGCAATCCGCTGGAGGAAAAGGCCACGGCAGACGGCAACTGGGTGCAGGAAATGTCCAAGCGGTTCCCTGTCTTGCGCAAGCTGGACGGCCGGCCGATTATTCGCGAGGATGCCAAGGGAGAAGACGATGATGGGGGGGATAATTGATTTCGTTCCCATAGAGCACCCTGCGCCGGCACCTGATTGGTCGGCTGGTTTGCCTCAATTTGGCATCCAATTTCCAATCGTTTTGAATCCAATTTCATATTCTTGTCCGAATTCCCCAGTCACTCTGAGCGGTCTGCAGCCGATGCCTTCTCAAGTCGTCGTCGCTTTGGCGCTGGCTTGTGGCTGCCGAGCCTGTCCCAGGGGCAGCAGTTGGTTGCGTGTTGGTAGTGTCACGAAGAACTGTCGTGCGACTGCCTGTTGCAGCTGTTGGCCTTCTGCGTCCAGTCGGCGCACTTGTGTGTGCTGCTGGGGCTGCCTGCTGCAATGTCCGAACGGGCAACGTCACAGCCGACACAGACACACTGGCATCTGCTGCTGCTGGTGTCTTCCGCTTGCTTGTCGCTCTTTGGCGGCTGGCCGTTGGCGTGGCAGCTGCAGCAATGGTTGGCTGTCCATGCTCGTCCGCAAGGTCCTTGTCGTCGTCGAGCTTGTCAAGGCACACAGTGTCAACAGAGTCGCAACTGTTGACAGCCATCGCACAAGAGGCAGGCGAGCTCACCAATGAGGGCATGGATGGATCACTCGGCGTATGGTTGAGCTGCCGCGTATCATCGAGCTGCTGTAAGGCATCGCGCTTGGCTTGGTCTGACATTGAGAACTGTCGAGGCGATACACACAGAATGCCTGCTGCAATTCTGCCCACTCATGCAACCTCTGTCCTGGCTGCCTTTGTGTAGACAGCAAGGTCGCAGCGACAGTGTCTTTGCAACAGCCAGCAGCGCAGGTGACCAGCAAGTCTTGCATTCAAGGCACGATGCCGTCGCACCCCGTCATCCACAGCCAACAGCCATACCCACCTGGCTTGTCAGCATGCCCGCGAATGCAATGATGAGCAGCATGCACAGTCTCGGTCAACAACAAAGGGCTGATCGACGGCAGGCTGCAAAGAACAAGTCGTCTCAGACCTGCTGGCGACTGAAGTCAACAGTATCCAAGGTCGGCAATGAAGACACCGTGCCGAAGGAGAAACTCGCCTTGCACCATCAT
Organism: Entophlyctis helioformis; assembly: GCA_025526915.1. Taxonomy (NCBI): domain Eukaryota; kingdom Fungi; phylum Chytridiomycota; class Chytridiomycetes; order Chytridiales; family Chytriomycetaceae; genus Entophlyctis; species Entophlyctis helioformis. The sequence continues at coordinate 11,240 of JAHLKH010000145.1, read as the reverse complement.
CACAAGAAAGTGCGACACATTTGTGAGATCTGGGATGACTACTCAGTCAAAGATTGGAGGGTTGTCATGGTGCTGGTTTGGCAATGTCTGTTCCAAGGAGCCGGATAGTGATATGGCGCATCTCAGTACTGCTCAGAGCACAAAGGAGGGCTGGGCATCAGGTTGGAGGTATTCACACGGATGAGATCTAGCAATTCCATGCGAACTTGGTGATTCTGACTGCGGCATGGACCCTATGAACAAGGCTGGATGGGCAACCAGTGCTGTGGCTACCATGCCAACACCCAAACCCTGTGGAGCATCAAGCAAGTCTTTGGTTGCCCATTCAACCAAGGTGTCAAGGTCTGCTGTGGTGCGGTTGTCTCTGCAGCACGCAAAAGAGTGCCGGCTGGATGCAAAGAGGCGCCAGTTGAGACTGTCACAGGCAGGAGAGCCCTTGGTGTGCCGCCCAGTGGCCATCAAGCCACCACCTCCAAGACGGGCTGCATCAACGCCATCTGTTCACTGATCAGAGTGACTGTGTATCCATGAGTATTCAAATCAGAGTTGGTGTCAACTGATCAGATATCAAGGCGAGCCAGCTGCGCATGCTCATCGACAAGAGCACATGCCTCGTGCCAGACTTGCCGCCAAGGCCAGCTTGCCATCCACGACTGCGCTTGTGGAGGATGAGGCATGGTGATCTTTTGCAATCAACACTCCAGATCAACACGTTCATGTGCCTGGGTCGCGTTTTGGTGACGCGCCACTGATCATGAATCAATCATTGCAAATCTCAGACACACAGATGTGATCATCTGTGGCAGTCGCAACAGCACGGCCACTGTGTTTGTCATAAACAAGTATTGTGCCCGTGCTTCGTACGGGTGTGGGTCTCAGTGTTGAGATTCGTGGGATTTGTCAAGGTGAATATATTCTGGTATTCCAACAGAGCGGGTTGTTATGCAGTCCCTGTCACAGCCTTCGCCTGCAGCTGCGGCTGTTGCAGGGATGGATGGATTGTCTTGCTGGTGAAGTTGCCCCACAGCCTACGCCTGCGGCTGCGGCTGCGGGTGACGTTGTGCGGCATGATCTCAGTGCAGCATCTGTTCTGGCTGGAAAAACGCAGCTCCAGCCTCCGGCTGCGGCTCCGGCTGCTGCTGCTGCTGCTGCTTTGGTTGTGGCGGTTGTGGCGGCTGCAGTCGCGGTCGCGGTCGAGGCAGATCAAGGACCTCGGGAAAGACGACATTCTCAGTGAACGCATCTTGGTCCTGGTGGTCGTCGCGACGCGGGATGGCAAAGGAGATGGCGTTCAGGTTGCTGACGCGAGACACGGCGACGTAGAACTGGCCGTGAGAAAAGACTGGCGCTGGGAGGTACAGGCCGACGCGAGTGAGGGTTTGGCCCTGCGACTGACAGGAAGATGTCAGCAGAAGGGGGAGATGGAATCGCGCGAGAGATGAGGTGCATGAGGCTGACGTACCTTGTTGATGGTCATGGCAAAGGATGGACGGAGCGGGAACTGCAGACGGCGGATCGTGTATCCGTTGTGCTTGGTGGTGTGCGGGATCTTTGGGAGAAGGATCGTGGAGTCAATGCCGCTCCTTGGACATCAGCGCTGCTGTCCTCGTTGTCAATGCCGCCTTGACCATCATCATCACTCGCCCCGTCGTCCATCCCCACGTCTTGATCAACGGGCACATCCTGTGTGATGCCATACAGCGGCTGTTGAAGGTGGGCGATCGCAGCCTCTGCATCAGCATGCGCATCAGCGTCTCCTCGTTCGGCTTGCTCTCGGAGTTGCTGGATCAGATATGCGTGTGCGCCATGTGCAGGCAGCTGAGCGGGCTGAGCGGGCTGGGCTGGCTGGGCTGGTGCGGCTGCAATGGCATTGACCATCTGGCGACGCTCTGCCAGCGAGGTGATGTTGTCCTTGGGAACTCGCTTCAGGTCCTTGTGCCAGCCTGGCTCGCCATGCATGAACAGCAGCGGGAAGCTGAACGGGAAGCACAGCGGGTTCATCTCCGAGATCCTGTGCGACTGGCCACCGCTGATGTGGAAAACAAAGTCAAACCGCTGGCGTGGGACACCCTCGTGCAGGTTGATGATCGCAGCAATCTCGTCGTCCGACTCGGGCAGCCGCTCTTGGCGGTTTGCGCTCGCCACAAACTGAAAGGCGATCGACTGTGCCCTGAGCTTGTTGACGGCCTGGATCACGCGGCAGATGGGATTGAGGTCGAGTAGCATCTGCTGGATCCTCCGGGTCAGCGTAATCGAGAGGCCGCGAAACAACCCCTGGCGCTGTTGCAGCTGGGCACGGGCGTCGTAGCAGTAGATCTGGGCAAACTTGGCATTGGCAGCCGCAAGGCCAGTGTCGAGATCTGCAATCCTGTGATGCACCCTGCCGAGAATGGCCAAGATCTTGGCACCGCCAAACGGTGCTGCGTCCTTGATGCCAGAAGACGCCATGGAAAACATGCTGTTGAATGCGCGGATGTTCTCTTGGAACTCTCGTGCACTTGGATCTGTGCCGCGTATCAGCTCAAGGTAGCGTGCAGGCGGCACCTTGTGATCTGGAAGCCGGACTGCTCCATAGGCGCAACAGAAGCTGATGTTGCGTACGCCGTATTGGAGGAGCCGTTTCTCGGGAGCCTCTCTGAGAAAGAACTTGGCACCGCAGAAGATGCACCGTTGATTCATACGGCCGCAGTCGTCGGGATGGGGAGGTTTGGCCGGGATGCCATCCACTTGCACGCCCAACCGCAACAGTTTGTCTACGCGATTACACTTCCGTTTGTCATGGTCTGGAGGATATGCAGTCAGTGTGTGGACGGGCAGCTGCGTGCAGGCAGGCCACTGTCACGTACTTATGGCATGAACGGTCGGTGGGTTGGCTGCCACGGGTGCACCTGGTGCGTTGTCGGCCTGAGCATTGGCCAGACCATTGCCTGCAAGTCACGTCCAGCGAACACGCACATACGCATCAGTCAGTCAGCCAGCCAGTCAGCCAGTCAGCCATGCACACGCAAAGCCAGCAATAGCAATGCCAGACAACACACCGTTGGCCATTTGATCCCAGCCATTCATCTCCAACTCGTTGAGATCATCCATGCCAATCCCCCCTTGATTGAAGCGAATGATCTCAACCACGTTGTCTGCGGGCTCGTTTGCAAGATCCCCAATGCCGATCTCGTAATCGTCAATGGGCTCGAGATGGCAATCGTCCGGCAGCAACTCGGCCAACCGCACATCAAGAATGTCGGGATGGTCGTCATGCTGGAGCAGTTGAGCGTGTGCTGGCATCTGAGGAACGTCCTGCTGTGGCTGTTGCTGTTGCTGTTGCGGCGGCTGATCCTGAGAAAGCGGCAGTTGTGTCAACGGCTGAGACGGCTGCGAATGGCCCCAATGCTCGTCTGGCTCCAGTCTTGGGTTGTCGAGATCCGCATGCTGGAGATGATCCAAGATGCTCACCCGGTCGTTGTCATTGAAGTACCGTCGAGCGGGAAGCGGGACGATGTTGTTGCTGTCCGCTGCGAACACTGAAAAGCTGAACCCAACCTTGGGCGGTCGCACAGGTGCTGGTGCTGGTGCTGGTGCTGGTGCTGGTGCTGCCGAGTTGAGCCGTGGCGCAGGAGCAACGTCAGCCTGCATGTTGTTGCTGCCAGGGTCTTGCATGCCGTTGGGCGGAACGGCGGGTTGCGCAGCGGGCAGAGCGACTGCAGCATCAAGCATATCAACATCGAGACCGCCTGCAGGTTGGACAGCGACTGGCGGGGCTGGCTCTCGTCGCAGTGGGACTGGACGAAGCGACGGTTGCAGTGGCCGTGCAGCCGCCGCTGTGTCCGGAAACATGCGCGATGTCCGGCCAGCAGATGGGCCACCAACGTTGCTGCTGCTGCTGCTGCTGCTGCTGCCGGTCCTGGCAAGCGCTGCGTGGTGCTGCACGGCTGCCGTGCACTGTACTGGCCTGAAAGTGAAGGAGGTGGATGGTCCAGGCGGCTGGGGTGCTGGCTGTGCGGCACCTCACGAACAGGCTGAGGCTGCACAGGACGGGGAAGGAGCGGGCGAAGCGGTGAGGGCGGGACGCTGCTCTGAGATGACTGCTGCGATGAAAGCGACTGCTGCTGGCGAAGGAACCGCTTGCGGGCAGCTTGGTCAGCAGAGCGATTGGCGTTGCTCGTTGGCCTTCCACGACGTCGCTTCTGCGGCCGCAGTTCATCGCCGTTGCCGTTGCCGTCCATGGCCGATGGCTGATGGCCGATGGCAGATGGCCGATAGGTGAAGATGAACGTCAGATCTGGCGTCGCCTGGACAGCAGCAAACGTGCGGCCATGAGCAGGCAGTGCGACGGAATGGGGAGTGCAGGCGGATGCATGTATGGGGCAGACAGGCATAGAGACAGGAGAGGCAGACACACACAGAGACAGGCGAGCAGCGAGGCAGCCACTGGACTGGCTGCACCAGCCCAGCCGTCGGCATCAGCGCGATCAAAGATCGCTCGTGTGGTCTGCCTGCGGCACCCCACACACAGGCAGCAGCAGGAGGATGCAGGTGGAAGCAGGGGATGTAGGGAGGCAGGGAGGAGGTGGGATGGCGACGGGGGGAACGCCCCGTGCCACAGCACCCCCTGCCGGGGGCTGCTGGGATGCCTGCTCTCTGTGCTGTGCCGTTGTGTCAACCAATCAGAAGGCTTAGAGGCGTCAAACGGCCGGCCAATCAGAAGAGGGCAGGCGGATGGCGATTAATGTATCTAATAATAATGTATCTAATGAAGCGACAAATGCAACCAGAGCAGCAGCCCGAACCACAGTCTGGCGAGCAGCCTGCACCAGCGACAGTGGCAGCACAGCCATCGTCAACCCTGCATGCATCCGCCTCTGTCCCTGCTCGCCCACAATCGCAGCTGGCCCAGCCACCGACGCAGCCGCCTCGCAAACGGCAACGCCGGTCTGCTCAGCCCTCGAGTAGAACGGCCAGAGAGCATGTCCTTCGGTCGCAACAGCCTCGCCCAGCAGCGCGGCCTCTCCTGCCAAAGACGCTTGCAGCCACTTCCGCAGAGCAGCAGCCAGAAACGGACGCCTATGCGAGTGCGACCTATAGCAGCAGCAATACAGAGGGTGACGCTCAAGCGCATGACGACGTGGCAGCGATGATGACTCTTCTGGCCGCGGCTGCGGCTGCGGCTGCGGCTGCCACTGCGGTGTCGGGATCTGCGTCGGGCTCGGACCTGGCATTCGCAGACCACGGCAGTGGTGATGCACCGGGTCAGCAGCGCAGCCTGAACGCCGATGGCGATCACCACACGGACGTTCAAGACGGCGCTTCCTCTGTCCACACGAACGAAGCCGCATACTCTGCCATCATGGCTGCCGTGGTCGCGCAGGTCCTTCGGTCGTCGCAGTCGCAGTCGCAGTCTCAGCCCCAACCTTTACAGTCGCAGCTCCCTGAGCCTGGCATGGGCAGCAGCGATCAGGCACTAGACAACGGTCAGGACGCCCAGCATGCCTCCAACGCAAGCCTTTTATCGAACGCCACCGCGCTCGACGTGCTGCAGCAGGCCATCATGGCAGCCTTGGCAGCATCCCTTCCCGTCGCTTCTGGATCTGGCGCTGGCTTTGGCGATGCGGATGCTTCAACTGCCGCGGAGCTGCTGCTACTGGACAATGCACAGCAGCAGAGCATATCCTTGACAGATCACTCGGTCCACGGCAGCGGCATCTCCATGTCTGCTCCTGGCTCGATCGAGGATCTTCAACTTGCTGGCCAGCACAACGGCACAGATGAGTTGCATGCAATGACCCCAGGCCACGCAGACGCGTTGTTCCGTGCACACGCTGAGCAGCCACTGGCCAGCCTGCAGCAACACTCTCGCGGGATAGTCGAGGCAGTGCATGTTGCCGAAGACCTCGCCGTGCACATCAGCACGCAAGCAGATACGGCTACCGACATGAGTGCGGCTTTACAGCCGATTCAAGCACGCGATTTACTAGCCGCTGGCTCATCTGCTCTCCCTGATACGCGCATCGATTCAAACGGCCCTTTGTCTGAAGAAGACGCTCAGATGAATGCCGAGTCCGCCATTGTCCAAGCCTTGTTGGCGCCGTTCTTTGAAGCCTTTGCCGCGGCAGCAACAACAACAGCATCATCATCATCCTCGCCATCTTCGTCGTCTCCTATTCCTGCTGCACCATCGGATCAAATGGCTGCTACAACCACAACATATACAACTGCAAACCTTCCCACAACAGACGCGACTGCGGGATCGGCGACAGGAACAATAAGCGTTGTTTCTGGCGATCCGCCACCACAGCCTGCTGATCCGCTCTTGCATCTGCCGCAGTCCGAGCCGTCACCCTACCGTCGTTCTGACAATACGAGCACTGCCGAGCCGTTGTCGGTACCCTCATCAGACGAGCTCGATCTGTTGCTTCGCCAAACTCTCCAGCAGGCAGCCTCTCATGCAGCATCAACGCCAAATCCAGACCAAGGGCCACCGGGTATAATGGAGGCTGACCGTCCAGTGCAATCTGCAGCGAGCTTGGACGCGTTGGTTGCGATGGCCTCCACGGAGCAAACAGCATTGGCCAATCAGCCGCAGTCACAAGCACTCTTGGACTCACACGATGGGACGCAATCGGCACAAACCAGCCAGCAGCCACTAGCTTGGCCCCCATTTGCATCAACGCATATGGACGTCGGCCTTCATTGCCAGCCTCCCCAACAGCCGCCATACGTGCCTGCCATCTCAGCCGCGTCTGCTCCAGTTGGTTTGAACTGGGACATGCCAGGGCTTTACCAGCTGCTTGCGTCTGTTCTGGCAACTCCGAGCACGCCTCTATCGTTGCTTGTATCCAACTATGCAGCAGCGCCCCACCCCGTGCAACCCCCAATGTTCCCGTTTCTACCCAGCAGCGCAGCCACGCCACCAACGTTTGCATGCAGCTTTCCAAACTGCAACCAGTCTTTCTACAGCCGCGCCAAACTGTTCACGCACTTGCTTGTGCATTCGATGAAGCAACACCATTGCCCACATCCGGGATGCGACAAGACGTATCGGCTCAAGTCGTCTCTTGAAAATCACATCAAATGGCACCATCAGCCGGCTGGATCTCATGCATCCTCGACAAGCGATCGCATTATGCAGCAGCCAGACAGTTCTTTGCAGCCCGCAGTTCCAGCCCAGGCGTCCTCTGCTGAAGACAATCACAGCAACGGCACTGATGGAGATGGCAACGATGGTCTTGCCATTGGCCGCCAGGCAGCAGGACAGTCGCAGCAAATGGCGATGGCAACATCAACGGCCACAACCATTGCAATGGCACAAGATGCCCAGCAACAAAGATCAGTGGCAGAAGCAGCGGGCTCGCATAGCGTCACGGTACAATCCATGGCAGCAGTTGGAGTGCAACAGACATTGCGGATGGATCGATGCTTGGCTTCAGACTGCATGGCAGGGCCATTTGAGTCTGCCGGCGCATATCAGCAGCACTATATTGAGGCGCATCTGACGTGCGCATTCCCCGGATGCGGTCAAGTGTGAGTGGGCCGTGCATGCCTCATTGGGCATCCTGCCGGCATCTTGGCGTACATTGTGCTCATGTTTGACGGACAGATTTGAACGCGAGAGAGCAGCGCGGCTGCATGAGCAGTGGCATAACGGCAAGCGCGAGTATGTGTGTCCGTACCCTGGCTGTGGTAAGTGCGATGCCTGGGCAATGCTGTAGTGGACTGCATGTGCATGGGCTTTGCGTCAAGCTGATGAGTGCGTGGGTGAGCAGGCCAAGCGTTTGCACAGCACTCGACTCTCCGATCGCACACGTTCCGCCATACAGGCAAGCCAGCAGTCCGTGGGAAGACTGGTGGACGATGGCTGACGCAGACATTGGGGTTTGTGCAAACGCACAGGAGAACGGCCATATGCGTGCGACGTAGAGGGGTGTGGCGCGGCGTTTACCACCAGCACGCGGCTCAAGATCCACAATCGCACGCACACCGAGGAGCGGCCGTACAAGTGCCCTGTCGATGGCTGTTCCAAGCAGGCAAGCGACGATGCCTGCCGCCTGCCGCCTGCCCCAGCTGCATTCGCCTGTCACGTGCAGCCATGTTGGACTGACAGCTGCCGCTGCGTGACAGTTCTCGCAGTCGTCGGGTCTCAAGGCGCATCTGACAAGCAAGGTACACCGGCAAGGCGGGCCGGCGATGGCTGCGGCGTCGGGATCAGAGGGTGCGCTGGACGATCGCGTCAGCCAAGAGCACAGGCTAGAGCACAGGCTAGAGCTGGATATCAACAGCGGTGGTGGTTGCAACAATAGTGGTGGCATCAGTGGTGGTGGCGACGCGAGCGACCGGAAGGCGTATGTGTGCGGTGTATGCCAGCAGACGTACACCAAGCGGCAGGCGCTGTCGCGCCACCGCATCCGCTCAGGTCACACCACGTCATGAAATGACACCAATCCCACGACCAACAAACACGACCAACACCTCGTCGGCCACCTTGTTGACCCTTGCAGCCGAGCCAACCCCCAGCGCCAAGCCACACAGCCAAGCACAGCGCCGATGCCTCCGCCCCTCGAGTCGCCCCAGCCGGCCCACCTGGCTGCCCTCTACCCGCACGACTTTGCATCGCAGCACTCGGTCAACACGACGGCCGCAGCTGCCCTGACCCCACTCGCAGCGACAACAACAGCGACAACAACAGCGACAACAACTGCGACAACAACTGCGACAACAACTGCAACAACAACTGCAACAACAACTGCTGCGCGGCTGCGGCTGCGGCTGCAACGCTCACCTCCGTCTCTCTGTGGGCTGCCTCCTCCTGGCTGCCCACTGCCGCCTCGTCCGCCGCACTGCACACCCCGGCCAGCTACATCAAGCAGGCCTTTGCTGCCACTCTCTTGCCAACAGCGTCAACAGCATCCGCCGCATTCCACAGCCGGTGGCAGTCATGGCGATCCATCGCCATGTCCCTAGCTGGCCTCTCGGCAACCGCCTACCTCTGCTCGCACGCCTTCTCGGCCACCACACGGTCTCCTGCAGCCGATCGCTCCCTTGGCAGCGTCTTGCACTACTGGTGCGTCCTGCTGCCCGAGGCGTTGCTGGAAGCTTCCGCCGTCTCGATTGCTCGGCATCTCAAACGCAGGCGTCGGCGTCGCCAGCTGGAGCTGCTTCAGCACAGCATCAGCCAGCAGCACACTGCGATGGCCGCCGACGCCAGCCCCTTGCTTAGCCTCTCTCCCAGCACCGCCGCATCTCAGTCTTCGTCTCCATCCGCAGACGTCACTTCACCGCCACTCGACCGGTCCCCGCTCTTGGCCAACGCTGCTGCGGCTGCCAACTCGGACACGGCTCAGCAGCCGCCACAGCTGGCAGAATCCAGCCCAACGTCTGGCGCGCTGTCTCTCAAACCCGCACTCAAGCATGCGCTCCGCGCTGCTCAAACGCCCGCTTCCTCCATGGTTCCTCTCGCGCCGATCCCGATGAGCAAGAACTCATCGTCGTCAACATCGTCCAGCTCGTCCATGTCGCACTTGCATCTGATGCGGGATGGGAGTTCTGGTGGCGGATGTGTCTCCATGGACGCACTTTTGCGAGCACGCTCGTGTGCAAGTGCCGCTGCTCAAATCTCGCCGCAGTCTGGGACCGACAAGGACGGCATCAACGCGTCGCTCGGCGCTCTAGCCATGGTTCCCAGCGTTTCCACCCTGTCAAAGAGTGCGCAGATCAAGCGTCTCGAGTCGCAGGTTGTGCTCATGCACAGAAAATGCGACTCGCTTCGGGAGATGGTCAAGTGTCTGGATAGAGAGCTTCGGGATTCTCGCGAGTCACGTTTCCACATTGACAGATCGATCATCGAACGTGCTCGCCATGTGGATTTCGAGGCAAGCCACTCGCTCGTTTACTTGTGATTTCGCGCGTGTTTGTGTCCTGGCCGCTGCCCATACTGACAACCATGACATGTGTGTAGATTACATGGCGCGACCGAAAGATCCAGGAGCTCGAAGCCAAACTGCACGCTAGAGCCGATGGTTGCGATGAAAACACGGACGGCTACACAAGCGGCAACATTGAGGATCCGGAAGCAGCGTCATATTCATCCGCACCTTTCGGCCGCTATCTGCTGCGCGATGCGGACAGGACTCGCAAAACAACCCCCCAAAGCAGACATAATCACCCGGCCACAACGTCGGAGATGTCCGAGGATGATATTCAGTTTGTGGCCGAGGCCGGCGATGATTGTGACGATAGTGCTGCACATACAGACTCGGCCGAGGTCGACGAAAGCTCCGACGCAGAGTCCGACGCCCCGGATGAGATTGCTCTGCCGCTCAACAGCGGCTCTCTTCTCTCGGATACGTTGGTAGCGACAGAGTCGGACACAGAATCAGATGCAGACGACGTGACGGTCACGGCAGGCTCGCTATCACAGCGTCCCGCAAACCAGTGGCTCAAGGAGCGCTGTGTCGCTCGCAGCGCTGGGTCCGATGAGGAAGACTTTGGCTATGGATCGGAAGAGTCGGCATCTTCGCGTTTGCATGCCAAGTCCATCGAATCCTTTTCGACGGTTGCGCCTTCTCAGGTCTACCAAGGGATCGTTTCTGGCCTCGAGTCTTCACGTATAATGATTGACCTTGACGGCACTGCCAGCCAGTACAATGCAAAGCCGGCCGAATGTCTTCATACCGTGATGGATGCCACGCTCAAGTATTGCGAGATCAACGGCCTGTGGAAGTCCAACGATGACCTGCATGGTCTTTTTACTCACTACCGGCCTCTTTTTTCGCATTATTTCAATGCCGAGGATGATCAGTGCTGTCTGCTTGCAGCTCTCGAGGTATTCAATGCTTGCATCTGCTGCTCGTGTCTTTGGCTCTTTGCAGCCAACCTTGTTGACTGATACGGCGTGATACATTTGGATAGGGCTTTTGTGTGGCTGTCTCCTCTCGTCGTCCTTATCATCTCAAGCTGCTCATGACGCTCTACCAACTCGAAGTCGTGGGCAATGATGCGATTCAGCTGTGGTACGATTCGGAAAGGCCATCGGCAAACTCGCAAGACTTGCGGGTGCTTTGCAAGCAGTTTGTGGACTGGCTGGATGAGCAGGCATCGGACGAGGATGACGACGACGACGAGGAGGAGGAGGAGGAGGAGGAGGACGACAAGGAGGAGGGAGAAGATGGAGAGGAGCGGAGCATGGCCGTCGAGGAGCAGGCGGATGGCGACGTTGAGGAGGGCGAAGAGGTTGACGACGAAGAGGAGGA